>JAHQIW010006346.1:0-119012 GCA_019055375.1 Parelaphostrongylus tenuis
CCCCCCCCTCCGCCAGCAATATCAGCGCGGCAGACGCCCCCGAATTCGCCGCCCTCAATGCAAAGTAGTCATGACATAGACGTCTCCCTGCGCCCCCCCCCCCCCCACGATGAAAAAACAGCCATGGATGGAACCGACTACAGTACGTGTTCATCTTAGTTTTTGTTTTTGTAATTGGTCATTCCATGCCTTTTGGCTCTAGAGCAGTAGACACCAAAGTTATCAATCATAAGTAATCAGAGTTGCATTTTCAAGCAGTTCCCAAAACAGTATGCCTTGCCAGTCTCGAAAAGCTGAGGGCATAGTCTTTCGAGCGGAACTTGGATCTTGCTGAGCTGGCGAATTTTTGCCGCGAGGCACCCAGTAAGCGCAACACTTCATGTTCTCGTAGGATCCCCAGCACTCATCTCCATTATGATCAACTCAGGAAATTCCTATCTGGTGTCGCTCAGTTGCGTATATTTTTGAGAATATCTTGATATGCAACTTGCCTAGGCGCGTAGGGAAAATGCTAATGATGCGGCGCGTAAGATTAATGGAGCTTAGGGTGATGATACGGTCGCAGAATGGACGACCAGGAAGTGGTTTGCGAAGTTTAAAGCTGGCGAGAGCGAGAAGAGACGAGAAGAGTTCAAAGGATCAGTTGCGCTCGGGCCGTCCGAGAAAAGCTCCATTATTCTTGCGTGTCGCTTCATTAGCATCCACCCTTACGTGCCATTCGTTCATGAGTAGCAAGCGAATTTGTTTCCAAGACAGCTTCATCTCAAGGCAATTACAGGCACGTTGTATACCATGAAATGTGCCCAAGGAAATGCACAATTGAACGCCGCTGAGATCATGCAATTTTAATTACTTTGAATAATAAATTCGGTGTTTATAATGAGGATTGGAAGGATGGATGAATTGAAAATGAAACTTCTATCTTTTCATTCGATCTATTTTCAGTTTTTTCACGCCGTGTTAATCCAAGTACTTCTAGAAAAGTGGTTCCTATTGTCTTTCCTGTCTATGTGTCCTACTCCAAATTATGAGTGTTGATATTTCGGATCATCAGATCGCGCTGATCGTTTTGTAGAGCTGTGAATATTGTTCTCTAAGTCGAATTAATTTTGTTGTAATCTAATTAAATTCGTTTTTCATCTTTTTCATGAGCGGCGTAGGATACGGGTCGAGTATACCTTTTTGCAGTTTCGAGGATAGCTAGGATGGGCGTTCCGTAGAGCGTTCGTCATTGATCGGCAGAAAATGTTAGAGGCGTGTGGCAGTTCAGTCCCATGTCCGTGCCATCGCACCCACTAGCCATTCGGCTACCGGCCTTGGTCACAGTAGTGATAATAATTGTAATAGTAATAGAGATTTCGAATTTCGGTGCATGAGTAAATGCTGAGATGACTTTTCCTTCCAATTCGCTCATATATTACGGTCCTTTGAAGGCGTGCCTAGTTATCGCCGACACTGAGGAGTTAGGACGATCAATCGTGGGCGAATATTCAGATGTATTTCAACCAGGTAAGTTTTCTATGACCCGGTTTTCTTCCAGGAGGTCTTGTGCTATCACTATCTCATTTGTTTAGGCTGGAAAAATTATTTTGTATGTCAAAACCGTCTCCTTGCCAACTTGACTCATTGTGACTCGTCTAAAAAACAGGCTTGTTTCCTTTCCTTTATATTGAAATTGAAGATCGGTAATGCAGGTTTCATAGAGTATTTTTCCCACTTTAGGCTAATATGATTCGTATGGCGTTTGGATCTCGTGATACGATATCTATGGGAAAAGATTTCGAACATTTTCTTAAGAAATCTCTAAAAACACTGTCAAAGCATGGCGAGGTAGGCCTATAGATTGTGTTTCTTGTAGGGTCATCTAGTAGACCTCTCGTTCGTCCTATTGGATGAAAAGGACTCTGAATTTCAGATCAACACAAAGTTTCATTCGAAGGATTTTGCCGGTGCGATGAGTTACTCGGTTGTATTGAGCAAAGTCAAAGGTTAGATATTCTGAAGTCATTTCTGCAGATGAGATCATTTCCGTTGTCAAAGGAGTCTCTTCATCCATTTTCAGATATGCCTCTTTTTCTTTATATGGAGAATAGTGCTCATCAGGCCTCAGCGATTTTCTCCGATGCTACATCTGAGCAGCTGTTATCGCCTGGTTTGTTCTTAGCGATCTCATCCTGTCGTTTTACACTATTTTGGATTCTATACGATGTCTCGAAAAACAACGAAATTGGTTAACCCCTTGGGAACCGCAGTTGAAATTATCGCACGCAGAGCGATTCCCAGTGGCGCGCGATTTGAGAAGCAGAGTAGTAGTTTTTTCTAGTCTTGAAAAAATTTCTTGGTTTTGTATGAATTTGATGTTCCATATTTTTTTTTCATGCACTCCCTCGTCTCATTAATGCATAATGATTGCCAACAAGTCCGTTGTGAAGTCCAAGAGATCGGCCAAGTCTACATTTGTGAGCATAACTTTGTCTTCGTTCCTACAGCGCACTATGGACGCCTCTTAAGAAAACAAGTCTTGCGTTAGTATCAGCGTATCTCAAGCTATTGAATGACTGCAAAAGGTTCAGCGAAATAGCTTTATCCGGTGAAAAAACGCTTCTGAATAAGTGTTAAATAGATCGTTTCATTATTATTTGAGCCAACATGTCATGTGGTCTGGGAAGGGCTCTTGTACAGCCCGAGACACGTGTTTCATCCTTACAGACTCATCAGCCGTGCAGAATCCGTCGTCTGTCAATCTTTTTATAGTCAGTTCTCTCGAGAGCGTTACACTCCCTATAAAGAGTTGTGGGACGACGTACGTTTTACACTCTATGTCAGGTGAAACATTCACCTAACACAGAGTGTTTTCGCACTCGATTGCTAGCTGGCTGGTATTTTTATCATATTATACCTTTCCTTCGAGTGCTTTTATCAAGGACCGGCTGATGAGTCTGTAAGGACGAAATACGTGTATCGGGCTGCACACCAGACCACGTGACAGTTGGCTCAAATAATAATGAAAGGATCTATTGAAATTTGAGCGTGGTCTTAATAAAGCACTCGAAGGAAAGGTATAATGTGCTAAAATAGTGCACGTCGGTCCCGAGAGAGTTAACGTGGGGCGTTTAGCTCTCACCACGTTTTATTTGGGTTGGATCTTTTTGAAGTATATGACAGACCAGTCACAATCAGGCTCTTTTCATCCCACGTTTTCTTAATTTTCATTTGTTTAGGAGTAAAATATTGCCTGAGGCGTTATCGCGCGTTGGTGTCGAGGTTGTTGAATGTACTCCTCCAGCACTCACACCGAGCGGTGATGACGGCCAGTAAAGACTCAATCATCGAAAATATGATGGTGTGTGTGGTATTATATGTGGATTTTGTTGAACTTTACAAAGATGCTTTCTATTTTACCGCTTTAGTAGCAACATTATTTTTTATAGCTATATATCCATAAATGATAAGTGATTTGCAACACTTCAAGCGTCGGGCGGGAGTTGAACCAGCGTCTCACTCTTTCCAGAAAGGCGCCGAAGAGGTATACGGTTGAGACATGGGTTTGAAGTTCAAGTTCAAGTTCAAGTTCGAAGTTTTGTGCATTACTTGAAATTTGTGCTTACTTGTCGGACATGAGCTATCATGGCTATACGGAAACAGTTCTAGGGTGTACGCTATGGTGAAGAAATCGGTCCAAACACCAAAGCTTTTTCTCCGAAAGACGGAGAGGGTCGTTGAGCAAGGAATGCCAGAAGTAAGCGAGAAATTGCTTCCTGTTGAAGTGTTGTCGAGGTAAGATCATAGAATTCTATCACTTAATCTTTGTCATTAGGCGTTCTCCATCACACCGTCTGTGGTTTCTTCAACCTTTCAAAGGCATAGAAAGTATAGGAGTATGGGATTGGAGAAGGTCGGCAGATACTCCGAATGAGGCCAAAACTCATCTTCTATCTCGTACGAAAAGACCTTCCCCCCATTGAAATATCTGCCGAGCCTGATTCATTTCGAAAGGACGATCAGCACGCGTTTCCTGACCATTTTACTTCTTTTGTAGGAATGTGAAAATCCTGATATCGGTTTTCAACTTCTCATCGTATTTCGCTCGTCTTCAAACGAGACAATTGGGGCATGTGATTGTTTACGTTCCTGTCGCCACTACAACTATGGATATCAATGAAAGGTATCATTGTCTGAATAATCGCTGGACAATCATCAATTCATAGTTTTTTCTTGTCAAGCCAAAGCCATGGTTGTTGTAATATAAGTTAGTCTAATAACTGACATTTCGGCGAATTCGGCCTTCTTCAGAGCCGAAGATCAGGTTGTACAACTCGAATAACCAAACACCTCGTCTTTCATCAAGGCTCTAAAGAAGGAGAAACGCTCGCAACGTCAGCTATCAAGAACAAGTGTATCATAACCTTACGGGGAAGGGGGTAAGGACTTGGGGTTGGACGTGAGTAAGGTGGCTAGCGATGCTCGGTGCGGGGTGTGGTCCTCTACCTCAACACTCCGGTAATCATTCAACGAAACCCCTACCCTGGCTTCTACCGAGGATGCAAGCAGATCCTGAACCAGTATTCTAAGATATCTTGAGAACTCAAGCAAGTCATAAGAGAGGAGACGAATCAGGACGCTAGAAGTACCGTGATGTCGGCGCAGATAAATATTGAAAAGAGTCCGTGTGAAATAAACTAAAAAATGACAACAGCCTTGTCTTTCGGCATGTCACGAAAAACTATAAATTTTCGTGCAGTATCAGGGTCAATAAATAGTCGGTTTTGGGAGCTGTACGTTCAGTTGATGTGACAGATTTTAGTCTTTGTGATGCCATTCCCACTTGTCACGGAGCTGTTGTAGTTGCCGGTCGTCAGGTTAGTGGGAAAGGTACGCTCTTATTCTTCTCTTCACAAATCTTTGTTCGTCTTCTGTGTATTAGTTGTAATAATGTAAACTACTGTTACTGCCTAACTTACTTTTACTGGCAGGATATGTCGCAAAATATGACCATAAGGGTGCTGAGATACGAGTAAATTTGAAACCCAATGATGGTGTAATGGACTTGTACCATGACTATACTTTACGGGGCAGCACACGCTGGCCATCATATCATCAAACCCTCTCTCTGCTTCTCCTTCGGCTGTTTCAACTGTATCGGTTGCTATCAGCAGTCACTGTCAACGGAGTTGATCTGGAGTGCACAAATTGGCATTAACCTACTCAATTTCAAGATTTCTTATGTTTTTACTGCTTTTCGCAGTGTTATGATGTTTCAAATAAGCCTAGGGAACTGAGTGGTAAGCCAAAATTCGACCTCAGACATGAGTTGAACACGCGTTTCATCCATACCGGGCATGCGTGCTACAACTGCACCACCGAACGCCACCGCTTGCGAAAAAGTGGTAAAAACAAAGAAATCTTGGAATTATATAAGTATGAATGGCTTCTAACTTAACTGTGTTCATAAACGATGCGATATTGCTTACCCGACCAAACCTGTTGACGGTTGGTAGCTGATAGCTATGATAGAGAGATAATGAAGAATGAGTGGTGAGTAAGCGGTGGCCTCGGTGGTGTCGTGTTAGCACGTGCCCCGGTATGGATGAAACGCGGGTTCAGCTCCCGTCTTAAATCGAGTTTTCGCTTGCCACTCAATTCTCCTACGCTTATTTGAAACCTCACTTAAGCTGGCACAGAGTAAGGCAGAGCGATGGCCTCGATGGTCCGTTGTGAATGAGCGCTACCTTGGCGAGATAATAGTGGTTGTTCGAGTTCACTTCATATTAATTACGATCCAAGTTTTATTCGTTTCTCAGCAGTCTTGTGATTACAGTTGTAATGATCAAAATCGGCGATATATTACGTTTAGGTCGTGGTGGGAACGAGTTTGTGTCTCCACTCGGAGCAGCAATGTTCACATTTTCAACGTGTATACCTCAGTCATCTTCCTTAGCTCGTACGCCGTCATTTATACAGCATATATTCGCCGTTGCCGTTGTCGATGCGTACATCGGCTTAGCGGCCTTGATGTAAACCTTTTTTACCTAATCTATAGAAACACCTAATGTTTTTAGCATGGTCATTTCAAAGAGTTTGAGAAGAAATGAGTTTATGAAGGATTAGTGACTTTCCTAAACATATCTAAATGATAATAATTCACTTCAGCATATTGGTTCGTCTCCACAGTGTTTTTTGACTGTGCGGATCCCAGTACCTCTAGCATTAATCGTTTTTTTTTAGCTTCTTCTGATGCCGTATAATAGTGGTTGTGCACGTCATCTTGAAACCTTGAGGATAGCCTGGCCGTAGCGTTAATAGAGCGTTCGTTGTTGACTGCCGGAGAGTGTTGGGAACGGAGGGGGGGAGGTATGCTCCACGTTTTCCACGATAAGCATCACAACCACTCGGCCACGGCGATCTCTATGTGGTAGTGAGGGGTGCGATTTGCTTAACTTAGGAATAGGGGATCAATTGGATATTATAAAGTCGTTGTTAATTTAAGGATTCAACCTTTCGGCGACGGAGGGTGCTGTATTCTGTGAGTGTTTACATAGAGGCTTTCCCCACCTAGCAGTGCAGTACTGAACTACTTGTTTCCTCAAGAAGCCTTCAAAGTGCGCTGTCGCAGCGGAAAGAAAACTATGTTTTTCCTCCAGCATGCATTCTTTACTCGGCTCTTGTTTTTGCTTTGTTTTTCATTGGAGTTATAGCTTGGAAAGCAGGGATCTTGGGAGTAGGTTCGCTTTCTCAAAAAGCTTTCGTTGTGCGCTGTAGCAGCAAAGAGCAGATTACACTTCGAGTTATATAAGCACATGAGACAAGGAAGCTGCTCACTAAGCGATCGATGTTTTTCTACTAAGTTCTGTCCGCTGTAGTAATGAAAGTGTTTGACTGAGCAAACTGCAGGCCCATGTGACTGTTCTAATCTTGAAAAAGGCGAAACCGCCGAAATGTCGGCCATTGTATTGTCCATTGTGCTCTATTGTACTTTAACCAATAAATGGTAATATTAGACTTGGATCTGCTCTCTTAACACTTTGGGGACGACTGGGACACGGCGCCAGCTCCGCCGCACGCGGCAGCGGAGAGAGGCTACTGTCGTGTTTCAGTCGTACTCTTAGTATTAAGAAACAGTACTGAGTTACGAACGTGAAAGTTTTATGTGCACCAAACTCTAGAAGGGTTTAATGAAAATCATGGATCTTCAAAACAGCATAAAAATTTGAAGTTTTTTCTAAGAGGAATAAAACCCTAGCCAAGCAACAACTGTGGCTTCACGCCGTGATCAGTTATTTTTGCCAAGTTAATATAAAAGAAATTGTATATAATGACTTTTTTACAATTCTTATGAGGTGTATCGTTTTAGGACTTCTCATTGCGAATTAAATGGCCTAACGATTTCTATTTCAACCGGTCACACAAAGTGGGTGGCCTTTTGGCTACTGCAAAAAGTCGTGATGATGGTCTACTGATATCGATTGGTATGTGTAGGTTGATCATTTCTAGCGAGTAATTGCATCATGGTCATTTTATCAAATTTGTTTTTCCGTAGGCGCTGGAATCAATGTGACCAACTCACGGCCAACGGTCTGCTTAAACGATATGGTTCCTGATGGTAGTTCTATTAAATTCTCAGTAGAGGATGTGATTGCTGAAACACTAAATCGTTTCGAATGTGAGTCCACGCCTTGTGTTTCTGGACTATTAATTCTCTCTGGTCATTTTTTCTCCAATAGGAATGTCGTATCTTTTTTCAAATTGGCTGAATATGTGTGAAATCAAAGGCCAAACCGAGGTGCTCAAAACGTACTACAAACTTTGGCTTCATAGGTGAGAGAACATTCATAAGATGGTTTATTTTTGGTAATATTGCGCTGCTTAGTTTCTTACGATTTATTTCTAGTTTTGCGAGTTCCCAGTTACCCATGTGGTAAAATTTTGCGTAAGCGAAGCTTTACTGAGTTGAATTTGTTGCAATGCACACGTTGAGTAGCGAACTTACCCTTTTCAGGACCGTGGGACCACGGGTCTGCATCTCTAACTGGCAGCTCTGGACGGTTTGCTCCACCTCCTTTATACCTCTAATCCCAACGTGCCATCTTTAAACGCAGCGTGGCACTGTCCTGCGCAACAGCATGCCATTGTTAGACACAGCAACTTGCTATTGTTAAACACAGCAGATAAGGAGTCAGAGATGAAGGGGAGGTGGAGCAAGCCGTCTAGAGTTGCTAGTTAGAGTTGAATGCTGTGGATGTTATACTGAAATGAACACGTCATCGTTATGAGAGCTGGACAAGTGAATTTTCAAGATCTGCTGGGTCAGCTTGAGATTTAGCAATGGATAATGTCCAAAACTTCGGGGTCCTAACTCATATGTTTAGTTTTGGATAATCTATTCTTAGTGGGTTTTGTTCCTAATCAAGATTTTGATGAAAACGCTGTTGACGTGATGATGATTAAGGTATCCCATATCGTTGGATGATATATAATGAAAATTGTGTGACCAAGTCATTTCACGTCTGATCCCGCGGTCACAAACGTATTTTTGCGACAACTAAGCCTACAGAGAAAAAACCAGTAACCCTACTTAATTTTTTTACTGAAGTTTCTGATGAAAATAATGGCTTCTGAGTTTTCCAATGTATTTATCCATTGAACAGCTGGGACACGCTAAATGGCTACTCTATACCTACATTTAATACTGTTCGCTTGAGTCACTCAATGATTGTTGGAGACTAAATTGTTGTGCGCTTCGATCTCTTCTATCTAGTGGCCAGTTACGTATTTGGAAGGTTTTATGCTCTTTTTTCCTTGCTTTGGATGCGTATCTCAGTGATCTCGTGTCCAATGACAAACTGTGCTTTTTTCAGTCGAGAAGAGATAACGATCGAGCATTTGTCGGAGAAGGTAGTAATCCGTGGGTTGGATCAATGTGGTTTTCTTCAAGTACGCAGCAAAACTAATCCTAGTCAGGTAATCTCATATTTTCAAACGTACATTCGTTCCCTTGCGTTGTTTCGGTGGTTTCTACTAAATTATCAAAGTGAGAGGTCATATTTATTTGAATATTGTGAGATCTTGTAGTAGAGTGTTTCATCGAATATGAGGATGAGAAAAAGTTCCTCAACACTCGCTGTGCATTCAGAGTTTATACATAAATTCGATCGAGAAACAGCAATGATTATTCTTCGAAATAAAGACCATCATTGTCCACGGTCTTCTGCTAACAATATGCAAGCTTCCGCATTTGCTTTGAATACAACTTCTCGATCTTCTCGGGTACTTTCCTTCAGCGCATAGCAGACATTCAAGTTTCATGGAATATCCCTGAATATTCCCTGATTTACAGTAATCGATACTTTGTGAAACACACATAAGATTTGATTTTTTTACGGATGTTAAGGGACTTCTTCCTCAACCTAGCAGTTACTCTCTGAAACGTTCGTAGCTTCTGAAGTTGACAGATATGGTCTGCAAATGAATGATCTTGGTCGTGACTATCTCACACTAACTTCTGCGGATTCCATTCTAATCTTTGGGCCCCAATATCAGGTTACTCAAACGCTGATGATTCATTAGACAGAGTGTTAGTGGGCGCAGCAACTTTGTTTGATGGTAGCATGGTAGCATATTTCTTCTTCTTGTATTCGACTCTATCATTTTGACTCAATTCTCTTCATCTTTCAATTCTGATCTTTATCACACAGTTTTGAACGATTGTCATTGTTTATATAACAGTTTGCTGAGTAGGAATGTTTCAGGTATATTCTCTTGGTGACAATGGGAACACATTTGATATGATGAAAGGACTTATTCGATACAAGATGCGATGACAGTCGATACAATGTTGTTTATGTTGTTCTATTTTCAGTATTTAGTTTTTCCAAGCTCAGTGATTCATACTCGGTTGACTTTTCGTACACACATTCTGCTCATTATCGAATCCCGCTCGTTAAGCTTACTATTTCAAGTTTATCACTTGTTACTACTTTTGAAAGATTTGGTAAGAATTAAATTATTCGACGTCAAAGTCTAGTTGCATCTGCTTCAATCACATTTTTCGAAAACGGTTCGTGCTTCGCCTAAATGAGATCGTCTGCGATTCTTTACTAAGCTATCTACTTGAAGCCGTAAATAAATTGATTAGGAATTTCTTGAACAGTGTGAGCGATGCATAATATTACCAACCTGTATTGGCTATTCGGGTGTGGAATGGTGATCTTCTATCGTTTACCTCTTAGGTCTTATTTTAATGCCATAGAAGAAACCTCAATTTGGGTAATCAAGCATTTAAGTCAACTATATTGACATGAATAACTACAGCGTCACAAGTTCATCGTATGTAAGAATAAGTTAGTATCAGTGTGATCATTCTGCAAGATGTTATGGAGGGAGGGGTGGGAGTTGCACTAGTCATGAGGAGGTGAGTTCTGCAGGGTGAGCGAATATTAGGCAGAGTAAGTTGTTTCGATATACAAATATGCTAAGGAATACAAATTGCTTCAGAAGAAGCACTTTGATAAGGAAATGAATTGAGTGACAATGGTGGCCCTTTTGTAACATACTCCGAGAGGGCTCAAGGAATCGAGACGTTGCGAAAATAGCATCGTATGAGGATATATCAGGATTGACGATAACTTCAATGTGTGAAGATGAGGAGTGTGGGACTTGACTTACATTATTTAGTCTATATGCTCATCGAAGCAAAGGCGAGCGGAGAAGATCAAGCAGGAGAACAAAGCGCTGTGAAAGGAGGTTATGGTGATTTCTGCACTTCGTAAATAAGCAAATGGCACTGCTGTGGATCGTAACTATCTCCCTGATATCCTGCACATTTTTAATCACTAGATAGCTTCCATGCACGATACGATCGGCTGCGGCAAAACGAGACCCAGCTGCATGACTCGTTGCCTATGCAACGATTTGTCCAGTGGATATCTGCAAGTAGGCAGATATACTAGTCGTGAGTATGTGGAATAGGAAGTAGTTATTCGGGGGAATGATTACTGTGCAGCAGTGATGGCATAATATGACTCACTTAACGTCTTTCTCTAGAACATTCACTGGTTGACCGAATGACAACGTTCATCCAATGATTATGACTAGTTTAGCGCAGAAGCCTCGATTACGCTCTTTTCGTTTATCGTCGAAATAAAGCAAATGCTAAATGAAATAACTCACATTATCTTTTATGTCTCCCTACTGAAATCGAATCGCATCGGCTGTTCCGCGATATGTGATATTTTGACATGCTAGTAGAACAGAGCTAACTCAGTGGTCTTATTATGAAGTTGAAATTGATGCAACTGAAGAGGTGTCATTATGTCGAATTGAGTTCCCTGCAACGAGGTTTAGAAAAGTCTGAACCAATTAAGGTAGGGATGTTTGAGTAGTATCGATTAATCGTTTCTGAATAATGAGGGGCGAGCGGCACACTGGCTAGTGGCGGGTTGTATCACGAAGCAAGGTTATAAGCAAGATCTGGTTCAACCCCCACCCAGCTGGTAGGTGTTCAAGAGGCATGGTGATAAGCAAAGCTCTGGTCCAACCCCACCTCGACAATCTTTTTGCAACATGGAACGCTTACAGTTTTACTGTCTCTAGGATTGCGTGGAAAGGGACAAGACCATCACTTAAGAACTTCCCTGAAAGAAACTGAATCCTCAGGCAGTAGTCGAAAAGAGCACTTGCAATATGCGAAAAACTTTGTGGTGGACGAATGTGAGGAAATTTATAAGAAAGTTTCTAATTTGAGAAGAAATCACACGGTGTGTGCGATAATGGCTTATGTAAATAGATAGACTTACTAATAGTATAGTACAATGCATTGAAATTCTGCTATGGGATTATCACTGGTCGATTCGCCCTTAACTCCAGTCTTGGTAACATAATTAAGTGACTTAATTGAGAAGTGATGGACTTAAATGAAAACGAATAAATTCACACATTAAGTCTTAGTGGATGTAGCTGGGCTGATTATTCGCTGACCAATCTGAACTGCTGATCTTTCATATAGTGTGCTAGAAAACTCGAGATGCGTTCAATAGCAATAGAAGCATAGTCACTGGTTCGATTATTGGCTCAACGAAGCAAATTTGCAAAAGTCTACTCTAGCACTGACTCCTTCCGTATCCATGATGGGCAACAAAATGAAAATTCCCCACTTGTGCTATAGAAATTTAGAAGAATTAGGGAGATACACATCTCAGATTGAAATCAATTATATATGCAGATTCGAAAGTTTCAGCGGATGCCGAACTGGTCGATAAAGAGAATTCGCTGTAGAAAATTTGAAGAGACGGTAAGCAATAAGAGAATTTTTTTTATGTTACAGGTTACACTGGTGTACCGCTGACAGTTTTCGCTCTTCCAGTCATTTTACACGACGAGTCCGAGGCGCTGTGTTTACAGCTGAAAATAAATGCTGCAACAATGACAATTTTTTCCGAGTTCCAGATAAATGACGAAAGATTCATAGTCAAGTATGATATGGCCTGGTTAGTTATTTGTGAGCCCATGCATGGATCTGTTATGGGCACCCATACAGTGCTGTAATTTGAGCGTGGTCTTAAGAAACACTCGAAACGAAAGGCATGATATTTCAAATGTGGTAGTAATCTCTCATGTTTTTTTAAATGCTGAGAAGTCCTACACGAGTGTAGCATCTCAATATGATGACTGATTGCAAGGCCTAATGCTCAAAACGATAATGCATTTCTCCGCAGAAACGCTCCAGCTAAAAACGAAAGATTCACTGAGAATTAGCAGAAGTGGCAGTGCTGGTGATCGTATCAGTAACGAAATCCCAAAAACGTTAAATCAGCCTCTCTGATATATTTGATCAATTTGTTTGAGGATAGCGGCACTGAAATGATTCATCACTAGTCATTGTAAAAGTCAAACAGGCATTCAATCATCTTTAATGATGTTTGAGGGACTAGGAATGAATGACGCTTCTTTCACAACATTATACCGATGCTAGAAAGTAGTTAAAAAAAAAGAGAATTCTCACATAGATTATCGATTATGAAAAAGGTATTCACTTAATTGAGTTTGTTGGCGGAGTGCGTCTACAGACCAAAGCTTGTTAATAGCTTCGATTTTACATGATATACAATTGCAGACCGTATAATTATGCAATGGTAGAGTATACATTTCTCTAGAACATATAACAACTAACATATCTTGTAGCAAATGAGAGATCACCACATTTTTACATCTGGTAGAAACACCCAAGGCCAATATACTAAACAATTTTTTGCATAGACTGCCTGCAAAAGCAGAATGTGTGCACCTAAACTGCGGAGAACGTTGATATGCCGAACAGTGAATATCCGGTAAATATCCAGCATTGAATAGCTTTTCTTAAGAGCAGTCTATGGCTTTTCTACACAAAGTTGTTCCATATCGCACAGATGTGTCCCACTCTTTCTTCGAATACATAAAATAATAACGATTTCGTAGACAATCATCAAGGTCTGCGTGCCTGCAATCGAGCACTGCTATCACGTCAAGAAAAAAGTTTTAAATTCCTTAGAGAGTAGGAAGAGGAAAGAAGAAATAAACTATGGAGACAGATTTTAGTCATGATGGTGTCTAGCGGAAGGTGATATAGATCGCAGGCAGGTGGTGGACCAGAAGATCTATGAAGTCGCAACCACCATGAACGTGGTCATATTGAAGTTATTCGGAGAAGTTGGAAGTGGGCGAGAACAGGAAATTGTTTTCTCCTGTACTACAGTGCTATGAATGCTTTAATTCCATAGGTACACTAGAAATCGGAAAAGTGTTGAGAGTTTTTGAAAACCACACCGCAGTGTGTAGTATTATTTGATCAAGCTATTCATTGCAATTATATCACATCATCACATGATGACTTAGGGCTATTGTATATACTGCAAAGCTTATCGAAATTGAAAAATATGTTCCGTAATATATGATTTCACAAGTACACATTGATTATGCAATTGAATTTTTGACTTATAATTCGTTGGCGGATAGAGTGATGTTGCGAATTGATGTTGACATGCTAAATGAGAGATGATTAAGGTATGAAATGCGAATATGCGAATGAGATTTACATGAATGCATTCAATGAGAGTTGGTAATGAATTTTTTTTTTAGCAAGGATTTGTTTCTTGTTGAAAAACGCGATACTTTAGATTGTTGTAAAGGCTACACAATTTTTTCAGATTTTTCATGTCTTCTATGAATAAATCGATTATATAGTTACCATACAAAACTTCATAGGAACACATTTTACTGGGCCACATCATATTACGATGTGAGGAACAAGAGCACAGCACAGACGATGCTAAGAGAGTTTCAATGATTAATGGGTAAACGGTGGAACACCATTAGGGAAAATGCTGCTGTATTACATTTGAAAAGTCACAATTTGTGAGAAAGAAAATCGACACGAATGTCCTTACGATGAATGAGAATTAAAAACAAACAGGGTCTCAATAAATTAACTGAAATTCACTGCCAGCCGATGATCATTGATAACAACCATTTCCATTTATATGAACAGTCATTAGTCAAAATGGACTGAATTGAGATATGAAGTTTGGACGGATTCACGTCTTAAAAAACACTTTTAAGTAGTTTCGCACGCAGTGTGGAAAAATAAAAGTCTTACCGATACCTGGCTCGAGTCGTCCGTCAGTCAGCACGGCGATTTCACATAGGTGATGGTAATTACACAAAATTAGCGTTAGAGAATCGTCATATAATATTTGAATGAAATAATTTCGTAAATGTAGTGTTCGAAAACTTGCCAACTTACTATTGTCCCGTATTGAATGCGCATAAATCTGTGGCGAAACAAACTCATTGTCACCTAGCGATTTGAGTAAAACGACGCAGAACTTCTTATACAGCCTCATTTAGCGCTAGTAAAAAACAGAGTAGGGTCTATGATTAAACAACGCTGACTACGTTTCCGATTAGTCATTGTCGATATAGACAAACAGATTATACTACGTTTCAAGTTAAAGAGTTATAGATTTCTCGTTAACATTTCACAAATGAATGCAATTTTTTGCGATCGATACAAGAGGTATGATTCATTATAAACAGCTATTACATAACTCCATATTTAACAGCCTATTCATTTTTATAGCAGCATATTATAACAGCTAGTTGCTCGACTGCCGCTCACCACAATGTCAGGTAACTCCATCACCTGACTTGGGGTGATCTATTACTCGGCGTCGAATCTTTTATAGTGATTATTTGACCTCAGAGATCGGCTGAACCAAGTGAGGGTGCTACCATTGTCCCAACGGGACAAATCAGGCTCCTGTACTCCACTAGACCTAGACAGGTATAATAAGAAGATCCCTAAGATTTTTCAAGGACTCATGGAGGTGCAACTGTCACTAAAGCACTCTTTAGATCGAAATTTAATGTGTGTTCACAACATTTATGGCTACAAAACGAGCGTTGGAGCATCCAATGACGAAAATGTCCGGAATCGATTTGAATGCACTTCTTTTTTTCATTGTAAGGCAACAAAATTTGTTCTAAAGCTTCAATTTTGATCACGAATTTCAAGATTGACCTCAGAACCTAAAAAGTTGAATGGGTCGGACTGATCGCTCATCATAAGCAAACAACATTTCGCACCTTCCACATGACCTTTCCAAAACATTTGCACAAATGGGATAAAACAACTTAATAATTGTAAGGTTACTTAACTGAAATGAGACTTCACTGTGTGAGATATAAAACAGCACATTTTATTCTAATTGCACATCGTTTAGATTTTGTCAGAAATTAAGAGCGCTTCATAATCATTTATGAGGATGAGAAATCAAAACGTTCGGTCTTGACAGCGTCTGCTATACTCTGCTATTCCAATACATTCGCAATCTTATCATGATGTTTCCTACACACGTTGGCACCTGATGTTTTCCATGCATTAATTCCTTTTATAAGATTCTGGCATGGTTTTCCTTTTCCTTGCCCATATCGGTATAATCTTGATGACATCTTACTTTCCGTCTATCTCCGAATCTTTAGTGAAATTCTGTGAAGTTCTTAATTTTCCTCTCTACCACATGAGCTTCAACAAAGGATTTTTCTTAGGTCATACTAAATGTGGAAGACGAATAAGAATATCAAGATCTAATTATTGCGATTTCTGCTTTATAGAAATCTGTTGCCAAAAATGTTTATTTGAGAAAAAATGCTTCCTTTTTTGTCGATCAATATTTTCGTTTACAAATTTCTCGCAAACGTGCACTCGCAGTTCCGTCGTATTATCGTTCACGAGCATTTTGTTTTTGTGAAAGTGGAGATTTTATGTTCGAGCATCAGAAATGAGAAGGCGGAACCAATTTCTCACCGCGCCACTTGACGGATTGGTGCTTTCTTTACAACTTCTCTTTGTGTGAATTTCCATGCAGATCATTGTCATTCAACATCTGACACGCATTTGATCTCATTAACCGATTCCTTTGTGTTTAGGGTAGAAAAGTCTGTCAGAAAAAGTGCTCTAAGAGTTTTCGTTTTGGATTGAGAAAGGTGGAAACCCTGAAGCTTTTTGAAAAGTTATAGAGATGTCAAGGTGATATCACCGGCATATAAGTGCTCAGTAGCAAATCTGTCATTCCTTCTTGAATGAAAACAAATGATGGATTTGCTTTCAGTCGAGATGAGCATCGACTTTTACAAGACAAAAATGAATATGACAAAATTTTCCACTGGTTCTTTGATAATTTCGCTGGCGACCACATTCTCAGTGGTGTTTTGGATGTGGAGTGCTGCCTGCAGGTCAAGGTTATGGCGGAACATTGTTATGGCACTACAGATATTCACAGTTTTAAACGTAAATTCATGAAATCTAATTCAGAATCAGTATACGAAACATTTGACTAATTCTTAACATCTGTCGTCCAATCATTTTGATGAAGGAATTTGGAATTGTAAATGAGAAAAAAGGATCTGAAAAGAATATTCGAGACATAAAATTCAAAAGATCAGAGAGTAATCGTCCAAAATAAGGATTTGATTTCTGCCTATTCATTATAAAATGGGCGAAATCCGTTACAGAGAGTAGTAGACCGTTCACCGCCACTGGTTTCACAACTTTGCCTGTTTCCATGGTCTATTCTACCGCAACTAATGTTCAGGCCATTTTCCCTGGCATTGCGACTAGCGAGGCAGGAGCTGTGAGATTTGTAAACGACTTGTAATGGAAACGGTGATTTCTTGCACCTTTCAACTTTCAAACCCTTTTTCTTTTTCGTAAAGCGTGGAAGGCGTAGGCGAGATGAAACTTTTTGGCACTACTTCACGTTCTCAATTATAAATGACTCGCATAATCACATAATTTTAATGCACACACTTTTACGCGAGCTTCAACAACTAGTGTAGAATTTGTTCTTTAGATCTTTGATGTTCTCGAACGCCAAGGGCGTAGTGCACTTCTACCCGAAACTGTAATCTCAGCCATTTTGGGTCAATTCAACGTTGCGATCAGCAACAAGAGATTAAGTTGTGAGATGGCTGGTGGACCGGACCAAAAGTGTGGGTTATCATTGCTAAAAACTACAAAACATCGGTTATCAGAAAACCAAAAATGTTCTCATTATCCTTCAATTGAATAATAACCATGCCTGGACAGGCGGAAAATGTACCAGAATGTAGGAAACTATCATAAATGCAGCTAATAAATGTGTTCAGTAGGAAGGGTATCAAAGAATAGAAGGAAATCAATGCGCAAAAACTACTTATAACCTCCTCCAGTTTCCTGTTATAATAAACTGTGTTTCTATGCCTTAGAGTTTTCTTGCAGTGGATATGAAAACTGCTTGCATTATTATGGGTAGCACAGTGACGGGAATTTGCACTACTACGGCGGACGTGAAGTGGATGCAGGAGGGAACATGGTGACAATAACGCCCATTAACGCCACAATCTCAGGGACTCTCACGGTTTAAGCTTTTTATTCTTAGTCAAATTTTTCTCTGTAAGACAACAAAAGCTCGCTCAGACAGCGAATATCGTCAAGGCGAATTGGTCGAAGGCGATATGGCAAACTGTAGTTGACAGAGCGATTCGAATGTTGGCATCAGGTCCATTCGGGTCGAACTTCTTTTCTGCAGTTGCGACTGTGGGTGGAAACTAAGTTTGATCTGTGGTCTTTTGAGCCAGCTATTTTTATTCCGTTGGTTTTGTCGTAGCAATTGCAGCAGTAATAAACTAGCAAATTACATGGGCAATGATTCATTAAAATGGTGCAGTAGATTATATCAAGATAGACAGTGTCGTGAGTCTAGATCTCGTGTCTTTCATTCAAAAGTGACTGAGAAATTTGCTAGGAAAAAGCCACACGGACAGCTACGCTTGGAGTTTGAGAAAGTGTTGCGTCAAAACTGACTATTAAATAAACTGGTTTTAGAACGATATGAGATTGAAAATATTAACAAATTCGAAATAACCGGCTGGATCACAATTTTCTGCAATGAGGTCTCCGACAACCCAATCAGCTAACACCTTCATTATTTCGGCAGAAAAAAATCGCCAGAACCCATATTTCAACCGCATATAGCACAAAACAACCTTTCGCATATTCTCACTTTTTCATGATTCTTTACAGAGTATGCATGTATTGCCAACGCAACAATGCACGTCTTACATCAAAATAATACCCTTGCAAGCTGTTTGTGTCATATCACGTGTTACAACACCAAATTCCTCAGGCCCTCCCTGTAAAAAGTGCTCGGAGAAAGAGTAACTTCATGCTCAGTATCTGGAGGTCCGCCTCTGGAGAAGAATAGTAGCTGAGTCAGTTTTGATTAACAACTTCATTAGCTACTTAAATTCTACAGCTACTTTGTGGAGAGGCTTCCATGAGCTTTTGAGTTAATAGTTAAAAAACGGTCTGGAAACGTTTACAAACACCGCTAATGAATTAAAGAGGTCAATAAGGCAGATTGTAAGGCAAGATGTAGTATGTTTGGAAGCACAGTTCTTTCTAACGGGGCGCTGTCGTATTAGAACTTAGTTTAAGATTTTTAACCTTCCCAACGCATTCCTGAAGTATAGGACCGCATATGATTTACGCGAACATGAGAAAAAAAAATCCGTATCAGCAAGAAGTAGGGCACTACCATTGCTCTCATTTTCTAATGGTGCTGTAGATAGCAAGACTTCAACATTTTAGAAAGTTCCCTGATATTTGCGGACGAGGCTTAAAAGCCGTTAATGGCTATTGCTGGGATTTCTTTTGCTCGAGCATAGTCGACTAAAAATATGGAATGTGAGAGCTTCGAGAGTTGATAATGTTAAAAAACATCAGCGTGTCTGTTAGTGACATGTGCGTAGTGGTTACATCAATTCCTTGTCAGTTAGAAATTGAGGTAACACAGAAATATCTTCAAAATGTTCCCTTCATCACATCCCACTGCAAAAAAAATTTAGAAGGGAATATCGCAAATTATTCAGTGAATGTGTCAAAGTGGTAAAGGTGTCAAAGTATCACTGCTAAAAGATATTTATATGAAAGTAGTTATAATATTGTATGGTGGTGTAAACGTGGAAAGAGCGCACATAAATAAATTTGTAGAATGACTTTCAAAACAATCATATTTCTCAACAATATCTCATGAAGGATCTACAACAGTTTTGCATAGAGAATGTACTCCCTATCATCAAAAGTTAGTGCGTCTACATTCAGTAAATTTGTACTCAAATATCTACAAAAATACATATCATGAAGATCATGCTATAGGGCGCAAACCTTTGGGTTCTAGATTTGAAGCGTTTAGGACCACAGCCAGATGTAGCATTTTTGTACAATTGCTAATTTACTATAGCACTAAACTTAGAGTCTTGATCTTGCTCGACTGGATTAGGTGAATTAGAGGACTCATCACTGAATACCATTGCACTGATCGTTTTTCTTTTTCTCCAATTCGGTTACATTGGTCTTTCAGCTGGAAGACCCCGAAGGAGTCCTTTCATGCATAAGGTAAAGAGAAAGTTTCACTGAAGGAAACTTTCCAGAATTTTCCCAAAAAGAAGTACTACTACCAAGTTCTCTATAACGGCAATTAGTTCGCAACCTCTTATATGATCGTCTCTGTATAACGAAAGATTGTATAATATGTCCTAACGGCAAAGACGGTGATTGCATGAGCGTAGGTACAGTCTACCTAATCTCTTGCAAAGCGGGTAGTGATAAATATATTGGCAAAACGAGTAGGCCGCTCTATGCCCGCATAGAAGAACACCTAGCTGACAAGCGTCACATTAAACGAAACACCCGGCTAGGTACAAATACCTTCTGGGCCCTTGTCCTCAACAGGTTGATGTGGTCCGTTGTGGCACTTATGTAGTGCTATACGTACGTTTCAGCCTCTCGAGCTTATCAGTAGCGCGGTGCTTTTCGGTTCAGCCAGTTTATTGAAAGGGGATGTACCCTCACATATAAAGGTTCTGATGACGAACATATTACACTACACGTGGGAGAAGGAATTACCAGACACAGAGCGTTAAACAACCGACTACTCGTCCCCTCAAAACATATATAATCTGATAACCATGAAACATGCATGATCTGATATGCAAGGTCTCGAAAGGCAGTCGAAAAGGAATGTATTACATATACGTTCACCAGCCACGGGCAATCGAACAACCGAATGTTGAACATGTCGGATAATCTTTCATCCACCTGCAGTGTGATATGTTCGTCATCCATTTCTTTATATATAGAGCTTGATTTTCTTCTTTAAGCAAAACACGAGGTGTTACATTAAACTTTATTTCACAGCTGCTCAAATGAGAGGGCCGGCAATGGGGCAGCGACTGGCATCTAGCCTGGCGATTGCCTTTATGTCTAAAGTGGAAGCACCAGTGATGGATCTCCGGCTATTACTCTACTGTAGGTTTATAGATGATTGTTTGATCTGTTTCACTCAAGACGAGCTAGATAATTGCTTTAGATTATTGAATGAACAGTCAGAGTATATGAACTTCACCCGTGAGATACCAAAAAAAGATTGGCTTCCATTCTTGAACGTGCCAGTAAACTTAACCGAGAGCGGCTGCGTAACGAGGTGGTACCGATGCCAAGTAATAAGAATATCCTGGTTCACTATCGCTCTTCTCATTCCTCGCATACGAAAAAGGCGTTAGTAAAAAAACATGTTTCAGACAGCAACAAATGCATGCACCGTGGAGGAGCAGAGAGCAAATCAGTGAAACTGGCTTCGGGAAATAGCCACTTCTAAGGGTAAGAATTTGTAACTTCTCGGCTTAGGTCTAGATGAAACAGTACGCCTCTGAACGAAAACTCGAATGAAAGGAAAATCTTGTTTATCCCCCCCCCCCCCCACGCTTTTTTCAAGTGAGATTAGTACAGCTATAAAATGCTGTTTGAAAAGAGCGGGTTTAGAGCAATCGGTGGCTATTATGAAATACCACCAAATACTCTAAGACGCCAATTAGTAAGCAACCGCTTATATGATCGTTTTTGTATAATGAAAGAAAGTAAAACATATCCTAATGGCACAGATGGCGATTGCATGAACGTAACTACAGTCTACCTAATCTCTTGCAAAGCGTGTAGTGATAAATGTATAGGCGAAACGGGTAGGCCGCTCTATGTCCGCATAGAAGAACTCCTAGCTGACAAGCGTCTCAATAGACGGAATACGCAGCTAGGGACGCATAGAGACAGAAGCACGACGGAGTTGATTTTGAAATTGAAGTCACCATCCTTGCGCAGGAGCAAAAAACATTAGCGCGAAAGATCTTGGAATCATTTTGATTTAATACGACTTATCCAACTATGGACCGCAGGGAGGAGTGCCTCGTTATCACTCGTAATTTGAGTCAGTATATAACACTGTTGTCTTGATGGGTAGGGTGCATTACGAGCCTATGTGATGTCCTCCCGGTGCTCCACTTGAATCATTCAGTGGAACGCATATAAAAAGCGGTGAATATGTTGAGAGTAGATTTTGTGCTTGATGCGATTGAAATCTAGGTCCGGTAATTTTTTCAAAAGGAGTAATGGAGGTGCTTGACTGATTGGATTGCGGACAATTTGACCTTTCCAGGCTATGAAGAAGGCGAACTGCCGATATATCAGCTGTCAAATAAAGTTTAATGTAACACCTCATGTTTGGCCTAAAAAAGAGTATCACGAATTGTATTGAAGGATGCCGAGGTTAATAGAGAGTCGGTCATTAGTAATGTATTCCATTTAAGATGGCTTCATTATTGCTCGATAAAATACTTACTTGGATACTTGGACGGTCCGTCTTCACGAATTGTGCGGACCCCAGGCATTTTCCATTCGTCTAGTCTTCTCGCGAATGTCGGCCATGGCAGTGGTTTCACTCGAGAATGGCCACTGGCGCGAGTTCGTACCGTGTTCTGTAGAATATCGGCAGGTACGAATGCGGCTGGTGCGAATATAGATATGAATACAGCTGATTAATTCTTCTAGTGAGTACGTCCGCCCAACATGTAGGTGGTCGTCCTCGATGACGTGTACATTGTCGCGGAATCCACTCCACAGTTCTTTTCGCCCATCTGTCCTCGGTTCTTCTCAGAAGTGACCGGCCCATCCGTGTTTCGTTGCAGATGTATAGACTTTTGGATCACGAAGATAGGATAGACTTTGAAGTGTGAACGACGCAAGCCGGCCAGATGTTGTGTGCGCCGACTAAATAAAGAAGACATCATTCAAGCAACCTGCGAATTGAAATGTTTTGTTGAAGTGTTTATGGTAGTGTTGACGTGGTCGAAGTATCAGCCCACGTCTCCGCTGCATAGCCTCACTGCTTTATACAGCAAAGATAGAATTACATTCATCATTCAACCATTCCTCGCTCACGAAGGCTTTTATTACAGACTTTTGGTATGCGTTCAATAGTTTGGATCTCGTTGATTTTAACAATTTTCTGGTTTTTGAAAATGACTTCCTATCACGCTATAACAGTTTAAAAAAGATTGGGTTTCGCAAATTTGACAGTGGAAAAACCATAACCCTTTAGCGGGTTTGATACGAAGGCCCTATCCACATAGCAGCAAAGCAAGGTGGTTTGGTGTCGATTCTGCGCTGAGCAAAACTGAGCGTTCCTTGGCCATTACAATACACTAAGAAGACTTTTTTAAAAATGGCACAGTGTTGGGATTGACGAGATTTAAGTTATCGAATGAATGCTAAAATTCTAAAGGTAGAGCCTCATAAAGTGAGAAACATTTGGATTCGAAATAAAGTGCACCATTGATTTCGTTGAAATCTGAGCTATGGGATAGTGATCAAAAATCAATCAAAAGCGATAGGCACGATTTTCTCAAGGGATCAAAAGAGGGTGCCGATGACGAAAATGATCTAACGTTGCGAAATCAACCTTCTACTGGCTGATACAGCGCATCGAGAAGTCCGTTCCAAAAAACAAGCGCATCATTGAATCATTGAGACTTCATCGTTCTATTTGTTATTGAAGGTCTGAAAAGATAGCTTCGTTCTGCGGCAAATGCTTGAATGAGAAACAAGACTTTCTTACTGTTCCAGGACAATGATAGAGCCATATTGGAAATAAAATGCATCATTCATATTCTCTTGATTCAAACTATCGAGCGGTTATTATAACTTCAAAAAAAAAAACACAGAGGTGGCGTTTTTTCTAAGGGTTCGAAACAAGGTACCAAAAACGGAAAGGTGCCGAATTCTCTAAACTACATCTTTCCAATCACCTCTTTGCTGTTTTGGGGCCTAGTTCTACCTTTTGGATTCTCCCGAGTGGCCGATATTTTGTAGCCATTAGACATAGCCGTTTCTCATATCAAGTTTAGCGATTCGCTCTTTTCCTCTTCTTCTGTGCACATATGTTTAGCCGCTCGATACATGTTTTCAATAAACGCTGTTTCTATGTGTGAAGGATAAGAGATAAGGTTTTAGAGACTCTTTCGCGTGAATTTAGATGTTCTGACTGTCCATTGATTGACTGGACTTCGAAATACTTTCCATTTACCTTTGTGTAGAACAAACAATCAAACAGTCCTCTATATGCCGACAGTAGAGCAAGGGGTGGTGAACAAGAACTGGAGCTTCCACCTCATACATTAAGGCGATTGTAAGGCTAAGCGTCAACCGTTGTGCCGAGTTCCACCCATCAAACAACGCCTTATAATACTCCACAGCAGTCTAGTCTCAAGATTGCAAGGAGACTCGCTCAATAGATATTTTACGACATTTGAGAAGAAGACGAATAACCGAACTGAGTGCTAGAAGCACTGGGATCCTCACGGTGAAAAATACACTGCGAAGATGGATCACTAGAGTGGTAAAACTAGTTCTTGAGTATGTGATTTGCCACGTGGACCTCTGTCAAACTCGCAATTAAACTTTATATATATATATATATATATTATATATAACAACTATCGGCAAAGTCCACCGTTTTTCTCTATGCTCACCGGAACGAGGCAACTCCGCCCCCTCGCTCGCACTGCAAATAGACTCCGCCCAACGGTATAGCATACTGTAAAGGAGGTCCGCGAACAGCAAACCTTTTGGGTTCTCGTGCTCATCAAAGACGACCGTCACCGTCCGCGGCTACGCGAAACGCCATCGAGCCTGTCAATAATAGCAGCGCGACCATATCACGGCCGCCGAGTCATCACCTGCCCACCTATGGATTCCAGGGCGCTCCATGGTCAATGGTCCTGATGATGCTTCACGCTCAATGGTTCTGAAGACTTTCCACACTCAATGGTCTTGGTTTCGTTCCACGCTCAATGGTTTTGAGGGCGATCTACGCTCAACACTTTAACTTTATTAGAGTAATTTTATCATTCAATATAATTCCAAAAAAGAATGCTTTAAGCTCAAAACGGGATTGATACGCCAAGGTCATACACCGGTGTTTCGGAGGTCGATCTTTTGAATTAGTTTTGATCTAACAGCAAAAATCTATCGACTGAGAGGTGGCGATGGACCAGTGTTATTGTACACTGTGCCATCACCACATACGCCTCCCTCCTTGCTTCAATGCAGGGCTGAATGTGGGGCGGGGGTCACTGACGAGGAGGACGAACTTCCGAAACACCGGTGTATGACCCTGGCGTATCAACCCCTTTTTGAACTTAAATCATTCTTTTTTGGAATTATATTGAATGTTTTTGGGGGTTTAAAAAACAGTCGATCTTTTGAATTAATTTTATCATTATCGCTCGCTACATGTTCACTATTGTCTTTATCGTTGTCGCTGTCATTGTTCGGCGTTTTGATGATGTTTGTTATGCGTGTAAAGGTTCAATTTTCGCATTTTGAAGGACCGCGCTCCAAAACCCTTCATCGGTGCTTCAACAACATCATTAAACAACGTAAAATAACAACGACGGTGAAGAATAGTGCTAGCAAAAATTGAGCATGTGATACAATGAGTAAGTGTTTTATAGAGATGGTAATAAATGGTGATGTTGCAATGCGTATGAAAGTTTGATTTTCCCACTTTGAGGGGCCATGCTCAAGGCCCCACGTGGTCGGTGCTTTAACAACATTATTGAAACAATGATAAATAACAAAGACGATAAGGATGGTGCGAGCGAATATTGATCACGTGATACAATGAGTAAGTGTTATATGGAGACGGCAATAAGTGAGCTATGGTAATAGGAGCTACGGTAACAGAAAAACCACAGCAATGATAGAGGTGCTGTGATGAGTAAGCTATGGAAACAAGGAAGCTAAGATAATGTGGGGGCTACGGTAATGAATGTACTATGGCAATGAGAGTGCTACGGTTATGAGAGAGAAGATTTATCACGATGCCGAATTGGGGTTTTGGTTTTTCCTTGATTGTCGTTCTGGGGAAACTGGCGATTGGCGTTTGGCATGGCCGTGTTGACGGTGGCGGCCGCATCCTAGACCAGCATCGTAGTCCGAGTGGTCTGGTACTGGAGAAGGCCCAATTCATATACAGTGAAGGCGCACTAACATGTCCTGTTTGGGCGAGGTTGATGGGTTGTCGCTGAGACGTCGCCTTTTCGTTGGTCACTGGCAATGTTCTAGTAAAAAGACGAAAGTAGGTCGATATACAAGTTTAGGACATCGCCTTATGATTGCTCCTGGCGATATCCATAAGATATGAATATGCATTTGGCTATTCATAATTTATATAGATTAAGAGATATATGTAAATTCATTGTGTCCTGTATGGAAAAATACTCGATCTTGTCGACAGATGACAAGCTTTGAATTTTAACAATACTTTGAGCTCTCATTGATCACATAAGTTACATAAGTTCATACAAATAGAATGAACACACACTCACACTACCTTGCTAACTAGTGAATTATTCATATTCAGATCTTTGATTTCTTTAAACGCCAAGCTCGTAGTGCATTCCTACGCGATACTATTATCGCAGCCATTTTGGTTCAACTTAGAGTTACGATTTGCAACAAGCCACTAAGTTTCTAGATGCTTGAGCGGCCAAATCAGATGTGTGTGTGTGTGTATGTGTGCGTGTGTGTGTGTGTGTGTGTGTGTGTGTGTGTGTGTGTGTGTGTGTGTGTGTGTGTTGTGTGTGTGTGTGTGTGTGTGTGTGTGTGTGTGTGTGTGTGTGTGTGTGTGTGTATGTGTTTTAAAAATGAGAAATCATTTGAAAGATTGCAGACATATAGCAGCAGTCAAAAACTGGAATTTTTCTTTATTTTTCAAATAAAAATTCAAGCGATGCCTGTAATAGACAGACACTAGGAAATGTTTCAGAATGTGGAAATAACGAATGAAATCAAGAGTATTCTGCAGAAAGTTTCCTGAAAAAAGAGACGAGAATGGTTTTCGACGAATGGAAGAAAATCGAACACAAAGCTATTTCTAGCTTTTTTTCAGTCTTATACTGTAATGAAAGAATGTGTCCCTAAGACTTATACTTTGTATCAATTAGAACCTAGGTCTGATGGGAATTTCACAATTCGCCATAATAAGAAATGCAGAAGCTAGTTGCGTTTTTGACTGTCAAATACACTCTTAATCTTATCGAAGTCAGATTGTAGTACTTAATTTAACTAGCAGACACAGGAATTGGTAAAGGTGATTAAGGAGAAGTCTATTTAGAAGCACAAAGTGGCCTCTAAAGCTTATGAATGTGAGGAGAATGTTCGTCTTCCCCTCCAGCATGCGTTGTTATGCAAAAACCAAAATGAAAGAAATAGATCTCACCACTCCTAATTCTCTTTTCTTAGCACAAACAGCGATGAACTTCTCAAAGAAGTTTACAAAGCCACAAGTTATTGTTGTGGCTTCCATAAAAATGTTTAGTTACTGCAGAACTTGCTTGTTTTCTGTATTTGGCGTTCTTTTCCAACTAAGCGTGAAATACGCGAATATCATTCCAACAAAGGATGATTCTGACATTAGTGCTTCGGACTTTGTGGCGATGGAGACGCTGTAAAATCGTAGCACGCGATTGTGGTTATCACTAATTTTTTTCGGTCGATGGCTTAAGGCTGGTAGTGGATATGTAAGCTAAGCTGATAGTGGATATGTAAAAGTACTTTCAGGTAGACTGTTTTTGATTCTCACTATGAGCATATGAGCATTCTATATAGCCACTGACATATCAACGTCGAAAAGGCATCAGACCATCTCACAGTCTATCAACAATGATGAAGAACGCCTCATAATAATCGACTATTTGATCTATAAATCCAATTGAAGAATTGTCTTTAGGCAACGTACTTGAATCCAATAACAACGACTGCGACTTTTGATTTTCGTTAGTAGGCCTGTTATAACCCGTCTGGTTGGTCTAAGACTACTGATAATATTGGTCATGGTTGATCGAAAAAGGTGAAAACCAGCTGTTGTAGAGCGGTGTTGCATGATATTTTTGACTAGTGCGCTTTTGAAGCCTAAAGCTAGTCACTTGAGAAAAATAATTACCTATGTGATAAGAGAGAAATGAACTTTGTTCTCAGCCGACCAATCATCTAGAACAAGCAGAAAGGAGCCGAACACTCAAGTCTGTTCTTGCCGTGCATTTCGTTTTTTTGGTCACCTGTCGAGAAGAGTAAACAAGGTGTGTCGAATCATAAAATCAAAGCGGACGATGATGGGGTCAATGACGACAAAATGCTCCAATATCAAATACCCATAAGTAGCAGCTCATCTAGTGCCACGAGATGAGAGAAAGGGCGGCCATGAAACCAACGCGGTTGATATCACAAAAGATGCTAAAGCAGAAAAAAATGTAAAAAGCGGAAAGTGAATGTGTTATTCAGGACTCATACCGTTTAAGAGATCCACACCGGTGAATTATATGTGACTTATAATGTCTCAAATGCTTAGGCCTTCGAAGGACTTGCAAACAAAACTATCCTAAATAAGAATGGACCGTAACGTGGACAGACCTACAGGTGACGTAATGAAGATCAATCACGATTTGTAAAAACTCGCGCTGAAATTCGGAATGGAGTTGTTTCTTTTCAGATGACTTCAACTGCAGCATGGGCAGTTGAACTAAGCCTATTGCACACATACAACAAATAAGAGAAAATGAAAGTTTCGCTTTGATTATATATTTGTGAAAAGCTCAACAATCAATAGTTGTCCAGAATTCAGCACTTTCGAAAATAAGTCGTCAAGACCGAGCACAGACTATATGTTAAAGTCAGTATTGATTGAAGCCCATCTCTATGTAAGACTCTGTGCGAGTTCTCACTAATGAATTATTGGACGATTTGGTTTGTGTATTGCCTCGAATAACTCCTATTTATTTACTTCATATATTCACGAGCAATAGCCTATATCTTATTGCCAACGTAGCACAATCGCACAGAGTCTTGCATAGAGATGGGCTTCAATCAATACTGACTTTAACATATAGTCGGTGCTCGGTCTTGACGACTTATTTTCGAAAGTGCTGAATTCTGGACAACTATTGATTGTTGAGCTTTTCACAAATATATAATCAAAGCGAAACTTTCATTTTCCCTTATTTGTGGTATGTGTGCAATAGGCTTAGTTTCAACTGCCAATGCTACAGTTGAAGTCATCTGAAAAGAACAACTCCATTCCGAAAAGATCAATCGATAAACGATGCACACCCGATACACCTTCATTCTCAACCACTTTGCATTTCTATCTGTCTTTCAGCAGCGTCATGAACACATTCCTCCCATGTCGTTTATAGGGCGATTTCTTTGCTCCGCCCGCGATAGTTCGGTACGGCTCCACCTGGAGCTCGATCGGAGTCAGGCCACTCTTTACTTAGAGTCATTGCGCAATGGTATTATTTGGTCGTATGGCGTTATTGTATGTCTCTATTACTGTGATAAAGGATAAAGGATAAAGCTGTCGGCGTTGATCAACCCTTGAGGGATGCGCAACGCATTCGTCTTCATTTCAGACTTTGTTTGAGGTGATTGAATGTAAATGTGGCCTTAACAATTACTCGTGGTGGCCTTTCGCTGTATCGAGTCAGTGCCACAAATACTTCAGACAAGTCTGAGACCCGTCTGGTACCAACTTACCGACTTCCGGAGAATGTATGGGTGGTGAGCCATGAGAACGAGATCGAGTTATCGACCTTGTGTGCGACTCATACTGCCTCCAGCCATTGAGCCACATGCGCTCCTTTCTTCTATAGGTCGTTAGCGAGAAAAGGATTGATGGATTTAGTAATTTAACGGTAAAAGTGGTAGGACATCATAACGGAAAAATCAAGTTGTTTTCAAAGTTGAGCTTGTTCTTACATGGAATAATGACAAAGTAGTAATGGTGCTTCAGGGTATCGATGGGTCGCGCATCCCTCAATCCGTGGGTTGAACGGTAAATGAGCTGGTCGAATATGTGAAACCCAATCTTATTTATTTCTGATACACTGCAGTGAAACGATATCCAGAAAATAAGCACGGCTTGAAATCAATGAAATTTACGTTTTCGCATGATTGCTAATAGTCTATAGAAAGAGCTCTCTCGGTCGGAGTGTGAACACATATGTTTTCGTTCTCCTACAACACTATTAAGCGCGCTTTTCCAAAAAGCAATCACATTTTTGAGTTACTCGAAACTTGTGCAATCGAAAGAGTAATATTACTTCAGAAAAGAGGGTCTGTCCAGCGAATTATGAGCGAGATATGGAAAAAAGCGTAATCGTGTGAAACATATTTATTTAGAATTTACGTCTTTATGGTTTCGGAAAACCAGCTATGTGCGGCTTTAGCCAAAGATTCAAGCTTTTGCATGATTAACACTCCTATGAAATCTTCTTGTCCAATGAGATCGGCTTTTCTTTTGTTCTAGGATAACAGAAATCGCTGCTTACACCTAGGTTCAGGCTTAGTACGGGTTTATTTGGCAGTTTAAAATGAAAATAAGAAGCGCAAGCTCAGCAAGAATGATAGTACTAAGTTCTTGCACACTTGACTTTATAATCATTCATTTTGAGCATCAAATAACCGTTACGTTGCAAAGGTGCGTGTCATGATGCCAACATTGCGAAATTCCATCCACATGCCGAAACAACAAATGCTTGCCGCTTGCAAACTCATTTTTCTTGGCCACTACAGCATACCAAAAGTCTTCGCAGAAATCAAGTATATCATTGAAATCTTCACGATTTAAACTATTTAATGATTACTGAAAGTTTGAGAAAAGCTCTCTCAGCTCGAAATGTTCGAGCATGGAACACAATGTTTTTTCTTTTATCACAGTGCGGCCACTTCAACAAGAAAGCCACTTCAAAATAAAGTACATCTATAAAATGCTCGGGATTTGAACTATCGAATAGCTAATGAAACTTTAAAAATTAAGCAAGAAATGCATTTTCAGAAGGGGTTGGAGCAGGATGGAAAAAAGGGGAAGTACCAAGTAACACTACTAGAAAAAAAAAACTACTGAGTGCCTCAGTAAAGAGGAAAGTCTGAAAAGCATGTGCCAGCAAAATTTTTTTGTTGAAAATAAAGAGAATTCTACATTGCTTTCTGTTTCCTCCGCTGAGCATATGAATGACAATTTTTGAAGAGCTTTCAAACACTGGCATAATTCTCAGTTAATGTCGGATTTTGCGTGCAACAGTTGAAATTCGCTCACTTAGCTCTATTTATACGGAAATATCACTGTATGATTTTGAAAGTGCAAGGGTAATGGTGCAGCAAAATTGTTCGTCGCTAGAAATTCAACTAAATCAATTCGAAATTGTTACAACACGGAACTTTTTTTTAACCTCTTCAGGCGTTCATAAAGAATTCGTTACGAGTCACATACACACCGACGACGCTTTCGATTTGTTATCAGCGGGAACACAAAAACATTTGTTACGTTCCGTGTTGGGCATTCTTGCTAATATATTTTAAGAGAGAAAATCTTTAGTTACATCCACTAAAGTAGTCGTTACTATTCTACTACTCAGTAATGAATAGAATGTTATCCAAAGCAAAAACTTTTTGATTGACTGCAGTGCAGCTATCAATAAAAAGCTCTTTAAAAGCAATTTCTATCCTTCACATGGTAAAATGTATTTTTCTGAACAGAAGGACCAGTATTACTGCATGCGACTACCAGAGGAGGATCGCACTAGATCCAGTTCTACGGAGGTATTGTTTCATTAGATTGAGCAATATTTTCTTCGAAGCGATGTTTTGAGTTTAGAAATTCAGATTCTACCAAAAACCAGTGACACTGAAACAACCGAATCGGCTATCAACGATATTGTTAATTATTTACTCATTTATTTATTTATTTCTTATTTATTTACATGGCCCGTCATCCATTTTTTCTTGTGGGATCCCACTACTTCTAGCATTCGATTCTTTTTCGTCTTCCTCTTAAATGACGTAGAGTACTGGTTGAGCATCTCTCCTAGCAATCTCTGAGGATGGCCTACCTGTGGCATTGCATAGGGTGTTTGTTGACTGCTGGAGAGAGTTAGGGTGGGGCCGGCTCCACGCGTCGAGACAAGCATGGCAACCATTAGGCCAAGACGCCCTCCCTTCCTCCCTCCCCCTCACCCGCTACTTACTATAAAGCGAATAAAATGGGACTTCACCATACAGATTTTTTGACTAAAGTATATTTGTATCGACAGCACTTTGTCGATTGCGAATCTCCTTATTTCCGGAAAGTAAGGATTTTATGTCGCCGTGACACAAATTTTATGCAGGACACCCAGTATTAGCCAAATCATCTTATGAAGTGGCCATTTGATCTAATTTGTCTTTCACAGTTCTTGTTCTCATTCATCAGCTGACATGTAATCTATACTCACTGATCGACTTACCTACGCTTTTGGGTAGCATAATCTGTCATAAATGTCGATTGGAGAAAATGGTCTTGTGGTCGAGCAGCTTTACTTCATTTTAGCCTAAAATAATTTATGTGCCTTTCACCAGGTTCGAATGAATAGTCTTAACTTAGCAAGGCTTCCGAACTTTCTGAATTTACTTGCTGGCCACAGTTGCGACAGTGTTTGGGTGTGGAGTGATGCCGCAAGGACAAGGTAAGTCATATAACCTTCTGATATGAATATCAGAAGTTAGCATTTTCGAATATAAAGTTTTCAGCAATACTTAGCGACAACATATCTAACACTTCATCATAACTAATGTCGTGCTCTTTTTCGAAAATTACGGATGAAAGTCTTTTAGTAACTTGGCAAAAAGAAAGAGACAGCAATTTTTTTGAATATTATGATAAAGTCTTCAAGACTTTGTTGGCAGCAAGGACTCTAAGCTTCAGTGTGAGTGGATTTAGCTTGCCTGTGTCCATGGTTTACTCTGACACACCCAGGCCCTCAATTTCCTGGTATTGCAGCAAATCGCGACGCCGCTAGCTCACTTGTATCCCGCCTCATAATGCAAACAGTCAGTTGATTACCCTAGAGATTTAATATTATCTAATAATTTTCATCGAGAAAGCAAAATATAAGTTCGCAATTCTTAGAAAACCTGTCTGCTTCACAAATTTAGATTGTTTGTCAACATTTTCGACGTAATTTCACTGCAGGTGCTTCCATTCAAAGTCGTAACATCTGTTGAGAAAGTTTGCTCTCCAGGTCACTGATGTTCTTTCACAGCAAGGTCGCAGCGCTGGGCTCCCTGATGCCATAACGTCCGCAATTTTGAATCAACTCATGGTTCAGATCCGTTACGTTCCTTTGGAATGCAAAGAAATGACTGTTGAAATACCTCCAAAATAAAATGAGTAGGTTTTGAACTTCTTAACATAACTCGAGAGTAAAGCATCAAAAATCGAATACAATAAGACTATATACCTCCGAATAGTCTGTTAGGTCAACTGTGTTTAATGTCGATATATGCTTACCTGACGAATCCCGTCATAAGTTGGTTGTTGACAGTTACGATCTGGAGATTTCAAAGAATGAGTGGTAGCAAAGCGGTGGCTTCGGTCGCGTACATGGAGGTCACACCCCCACTCGTCCGTGCAAAAGTAAAACGTCGGCTGTGGTTCGAATGTTTTGCAGACCACTCAAAGTTCCTAGATGTATATTTATAACATGCATACGCTGATAAAATCACTAAAATGAGGATTTGTGGATTCTAACTACGCTAGCTTCAGCAATACTTATGGAAAATTCAGGTGATCCAACTAGTTTCCGAACTTGATCCAGAAAGTCAAAATACCATTTTTCTAATGATCGAAAGTCATCAGTTGACATTGATTCAAGTATTTTTTCCTTTGTCCTGAATGCAGTTCTCTCAACGGTCCGGCAACGAATCAATTCCGCGCCCATAGAAACTCATTATTCTTCTGCAAACCACCTATCAATCAAGTCTCGAACGCAAATTATGTGTCTGTCTCGAAACGCGTCTTCTTGTCCAACCAGTGCTCTAATGGTCTAAAACGATGGGAATCGCACCACGAAAGCATATGGATTCGTGGAGGGAATCTCAGAATATCAAGTTAGATGTTTGTATGTGGAGTTTTTTTTCAAAGCGGAGAACTTTGAATTTGCTGCAAAGACCGCTTTTCACTTTATGTATCACGCCTGTGCAGGTCGATCGATAGCGGGCTGGCGACCCACATTTCACTAAACAATTAAGCATAAGCTGTGAGCGGCTTATTCATAAACTAAATGTTTTTATTTCCCTGCTACAGTGCAGGAAAACTGTCTTCACAGAAAATAAGCGCATTGTTTGAATTCCTGAAAATGGACGCTATTAAATACTTATTGACAGTTTAAGGCAGAACTTTGTCTTGCGAGAAATACGCGTGTGTGAAGCAACTTTATTTATTACTGCTGCTGCCTCAGTGAAAATCACTTTTCGAAAACAAACACAGTTTTAAAATTTCTCGACATTTACGCTATCGAGTAGTCCTATTACTCTAAAGAAGAGCTTTGCACTGCGACGTACAAGTCAAAATGCGCAACGTATGTGAACAGAATTTTACTTTTTAGTGCCACAGCGCTTGCAGAAAAGGTTTTCTTAGAAACGATCACACTTTTGGATTCTTGCGATACTCGAGCTTTTGAATAATTACTAAGTATTTGATAGAAATTCTTTGTCAGCGCAAACTTCTTTTTCTGAAAATTGCTGCCCTGGAAGCGGAAAAGTAGTATGACGATTTAGAATCATCTAACTTCTGCACACTCTTAGAGTTTTTAGATGGTTTATAAGATTAGTTTTGTGTACTGATATTGTTATTGTTGCCAAGTGTTGATGTCAAGTTAAGTCTTACTAGATGTGCCTACGTACTGTTAGCAATTCCGTTCCATTCGCATCCCTTTCCACTTCAGCCCGTGTCAACAACGAACCCCACTCTCTGGATTAGTAAAATTGGTATTAAAGTGTTCAAAATATTCTGCAATCCTTGATAATGACTTTCTGCAAAATGATCTACGAATGTCCAACCACGGCTTATCCTAATATTGCATAGTGATCTCCTTTGATTATCAGTTGACGACATTTCTGACATAGAAAACACTTCCAGCATCATCGAAGTAACGAGCTTTTCCGTGAATTTCACATATTATGTGTAAGAGGCACAAAGAGAATGAAAGTGGTGGGAAAAAATTACTTAGATCCATACCAACTTTTTTCCGAAGAGGTGAAAATTTGTCGAAGAATCAAGGCGAAAGCGGTAGATGGGGCTGGAAAAATCTATTGAAAAAAGGCTAGCCCGTATTTTTGAGCCGTTATGTGGTCAATAACTTCTCTGACAGGCCCATGAGCTGCCTAAGCTGCTCTCTCTCTCTTCTGTGAAGTTCCTCCTTCATGTTACTCTCATATTCAGTGAACAACTAAGGTGTACGTACGAGGAGTCTCCGTATTGGAAAATTCCGTCCAATTTGATATGTACGAATCAAAGAATTGTAGTACCCTAATATTTCCCTTATGTAATCATCTTTCACAAATTTGGACAATGTTTTCCGCTTTCTTCTCCACGCAGTGTTGTTACTGCAAGACAATTTGCAACCTCATAACTACCCTCTATATCTCGGTCTGAGTTATGAGAATATCATATGAGCACTTCCTTCTCTAGATGATACTTGCACGAGGTTGGCACACGTCACTTAAATAAATAGCTGACGTTTCGATTTTTCCTTCGTCATTATAGTAAACGGCCTGTGCTTGCCGTCACCTTTATTTTACCCAATCACTGAGTTGGGTTTTTTCTATGGATTTATTATATCTCGTCGCCGCTGACGGTTAGAGACTTGAAGTCTCGATATCGATTAGTTTTATTATCGAGGATACAAAACAACCGTGAAAGAATATACATGAGTGCAATAATAATATGCAATAAGAACATAACAATAGTGACAGCGCCTAACTTTGTAACTATGGATAATACTATGACATGGCTAAGTGCGAACTGATAAAGTGAACCGAAATGATTGAGATCGATGATTGAATGAAGTGAACTAACAGAGTGAATTAGAACTGCGGGCTTGACTAGGCGGCGGACCTCGTTATGCAGTTATGTTTGCCCCGAACAAGACCTAAACATCGAGGGTGGGAGCAAGTGGGTGACTATATAAGTTAGAATAATTCTGGGCGATTATATATACATGGACTGGAACCCATCCCCGGTGACGGGTCAAACTGAACCCTAAGGGCTTGGTCCACCGCCGTAGTCGTAGGCTCCGCTTACAATTCGATGTGCTTTGCTAGTATGATATGATGAGAACATAATGAAGCGACTAGTAGTGAACTAAAAAGATCGTAATGGACGAGTGACGACAGCGACCGCTCACTGAGCGAAGAGATTACTGAATGGCCTACACGACGATGATGCACGCGCAGCTACCGTTTTCGCGCCCTTTGAAGGACTACTCCGTTTGAGCGCATTAACTGCTTACCCCCGGATCTCGCGGCCCTCTCCCAGAAAAGTAGCAACGGCTCCGTGGAACCGTTGCTCCAGTCATAGCTTTACGCACTACATCATCATATTATATTCAACTGTTTAGTGATATTTCCTGTATGCAGAAAGATTCAAATGCAAAATCAGTTCAATAGTCTAGCTGTCAAATGATACCCACCGCTATAACACTCATGGTAGAGGCCACTAAAGTTTTGTGACATACTGTTTGAAGAGGACCTTCGTCAAACTAGAATTTCTGGAATGAGGTCTCATATCATTTGTCAAGTTTAGACATTCTTATCTTATGCTATATTGTGGACTTTTGCGATATCCAAAGAGCCTCAATGTGTTTTCTGAGCCGACGTTTTTGACTCATACCTTAGAGTTCCTAGGACAACTTCAAAATCCTCACCGCAATGTATTTTTGCTCTATGCGTGTCCAAAAATATTTTTTTGGCTTTTCGACTTTCCATCTAGGTGTTTCTCAATTCGAGACTCAGAAAGTCTCTTTTTTTCCTATGTATTTATCACCACATGTTTCTACAAGAGAACGCAGACAGAGACGGAAACTTCATGCGTTTACGACATTATTTCAGATCTGTTATACGACATCTGGATGAATACGTAGGTGAAATCACTTTGGGTCCTTGTTGTAGAACCCCTGGTGAAAAATTGAAATGTCGGACAAGTGCACCTTCGAGTGCGCATAGGCAGAAAGACACAACGGTAAAGGCTTCAAAGTGGTATTGTAAAATCCATGGGCAGAAGTCAAGAACGTTGACGCAAAAAGCCACTGAAACTTTTTGGACAAAACGGAAAAGTTCACGATTGAGTAGAAGATGAGTGTCTGAACCCAGCAAAAGATATGACGCCTTATCTCAAATTTTAATTCTCTAGTCTGAGTAAGCTCCAACATCTACATGTCACACACGCCGGTGATCTCTTTCACATAAACTGCTACATGATGCTATACTATCTTAATGTTTTCGGATTACATTTCTGTGTCTTCTCTGTATAAGGGAGTTGGGTTTTTTTGAGAAGATGGCTAAGACGATAGGCACTGGTCAATGAAGAGGCTGCCAAGGTTGAAAGGTAGAAACATATGTATTTAGCGTATCAATGCCCATAACAGACCACATTCATTGCCAAATAATTATAGGGCATGCTCTATCCAATCGCATTTCACAGAATGTAATCAAAGAAGAGCTCGTGTAGCGCAGAGTGCTCCATGCAGCATACGTACTAATCAGTCGATGGTAGATGGTTCGATTCCACTCTCAAGGCTCACCAAGCCATACATCCTTCCAAGGTCGCTAAATTGGTACAAGACTTGCTTGATAGGATAGCAACACTGACTTAATACATCGGTAGGCCACTGCGAGTCATTTTAGAGAGCAGATACGCATTCACTCTTCTCAAATAATGCTAGATAAAGACGATACATGGCTCATTCCTTAGAGTTTTGGTCAACTCCGCGAACTCTATCCTTCAATAATGCGCTACTACATGGTATGCATCAAAGTTCATTGCACTTGCTGCACAAAAAAAACAAATTTAGAGAAAAAAACGTTTGTTGAAGTTTTAATCCTTATTTCTGCAACCGTTAATTTATTTTGATTCATTGACGATCGACAATTGAACCATCTCCGCTTTGCTGACGATATCGTTCTCTCAACACCAAACATCAGCCAAGCGGAACGAATGTTGACCGATTTCGATAAACGCCTGTGGAAAGATAGGTCTTCTACTAAATCTAGCGAAAATGGTATTCATGAGCAACGGATGCTTTCTGAATGCCCCATTCACTCTCAACGGAACGACAATCTCCGAGTGCTCCACATACGTCTATCTAGGTCGTGATATCAACATGATGAACGACCTAGCTCCGAGTTGCGCAGGAGGAAACGAGCGGCTTGGGGAACGTTTAAGAGTATCGATGATGTACTGAAGAGGACTAAGAACATCCGACTCCATGCCCACTTTTTCGACTCGATTGTCCCTGCCCTAACGTATGCAGCAGAAACCTGGTCGCTACGTAAGCAGGATGAAAGATCACTTGACGTTATTGAACGCGCAGTCGAAAGGTCAATGCTAGGAGTGTTCCGTGCCTCGCGAATGAGAGAAAGGATCCAATGTTTTGACCTACGCCAACGATCGAAAATCAGAGACGGCCGTTCTGCACGCCAGGATTTCGAACAATAAGGTGGGCCGGACACGTGATGTGCTTCAACGCAACCGATGGACAAGAGCCTTTACAGACTGGATTCCTCAAGACATCAAACGCTCTACAAGAAGACCACCGACTCTCTGGTCCGATTTCTTCACGAGCAGTACAGAAGAAACGTATGATGCCCAGCGAATCCCTAGAGCGAGGAGGACCCACTGGGCTACTCTTGCACGTGACAGGGAAAAATGGAATTGTTGCTGGTACCCGCTCGAGCCACTCGACGATCAACGGGACGACAGGTGATACAAGTGATTCCTGCAACAGTGCACAATAGTTCTGCCAAAGCTTATTACTCTAGACAGCAAATAGTGATTAACGCGACATTTGGTGGCAAAAACTTTCTTCCGCATCTAACCGACTTTTTGATGAAAGGTGCGCCTAAAAGAGTCAACTACAGTCACAAAAGTCGTTATGAAACCACTCTGCATTCATCGCCCGCGGTACACTGACTGCTTTACGCGATGCAATGGCGGGAGCAAGAGAAGTGCTAAAATGTGTGATATAGACAAAGGCATAATGATAGTAGCTGTTATCAATTGCACGAGAATTTTGGACTCTCTTGGCTTGAACAGCTTTCCAAGGCACAAGTAAAATCATGGTGAATCGGTTATAAGTGATGTAGCAAGTTGTGAGCAGAGCAGTTTAAATGTTGAGATGGGTTCGTTTCAGATCGCACTTCTTATTCGGCATTTGCGACCGACAGTTAAAACTTAACTCAGCTGTGAACCATACGAACTGGGAATGTCGTTGAATGTTTTGTTACCTTTCACACTTGAGAGAATCAAATTAGTGGGCACAGACTGACAGATTAATAAAGAAGAAGTTAAGCTCACTTTGCAAATTTCTCTCCAAATATTACTTAGATGCAAAATTTTCAATCAGCTCATAAGGCACTACAAAATATTGTAGAATAAACTTAAATTTTTTCATCAATCTATCTATTAATGACAAAGAACCGGCTATTTTTAGAGAGAGGAAATAAGCAAAAATCATGGAAATGCACTTTTAATTTTGTACAATCTGCTGCTAAGCTCACGTTTCAATTAAAGTCGAAAATGCCGAGAATAAGCAAGATTCAAACAAACCTCGTGCCAACACTCAAACTGCTTGTCCACTGCACCTATCGATATCTCTTTCGACCAGTTTTCTCCATAACAATATTTGTACTCTACTAGAATTTTCTCATAAAAACAGAATTGTATTCTGAATAGCTGTTCGAGGCTAGAGAGCTCCTGACATCTCGTGTAACCAGTAGCAGATAGAATCATCATGTCTTTGTTTCAATCACATATTACCATCTTTCAGTTTCAGCCATGCACCGTATGAGGCTGTCACCGTAGGCAACGACGACGAAGTGAGGTTTCATCATAGCTCTTTCACAGCATTTCGCATTTATTCGGTACTCAGTCAAATACGGGAAAAGTTTTTTTCATGTGGTCCTTGCGTTTCTTTCTCCTTTTATTGCACAAAGTTACGTGCTATGTAAAGATATCGTGTGTTATCGATAAAATAAATATTACACTTTCTAACAGTTTTTTCTTCTTTGAAACATAATATTTTACGCTCTGAACGAACTGGAATTTGATGTGTGCCTTAATGTTGCCCACCTTTTCGCCTCGACGATTATTCCTGTCCTAACGTATACAGCAGAAACCTGGTCGCTACGCAAGCAGGATAAAAGATCACTTGGCGTTATAGAACACGCAGTCAAAAGGTCGATGTTAGGAGTGTCCTGATCTCGCAAATAGGGAAAGGAACCGAAGTTCCGACCTACGTCAGCGATTGAAGATCAGGGATGCCGTTCTAAACATCAGGATATCGAAAATAAGGTGGGCCGGACACGTGACGAGCTTCAACGGCAACCATTTGACGAGAGACGTTAACGACTGGATTCCTTGGGATATCAAACGCTATACAGGAACATCACCGACCCGATGGTCTGATTTCTTCACGAAAAGACTGGAGATATGATGCTCAGCGAATCCATAGAGCGAGTGAGCCCAGTGGGCTATTCCTTGACGCGAAAGGGATAAATGGAAGTGTTGCTGGTACCTCGCTCGAGTCACTCGACGGTCAACGGGACGACAGTGACAGGTGACAAGTGATTACGACGTAGCTTCGATGTCAAAGGATAAAGCTTTGGCGATGATCAAACTTTGAGGCATGCGCTATGAGTTCGTTTTTATCTTTCCTAGGGAGTTTTTTCCTGTAAGTTTGAGCTTGCTTACTATGTGTTCCTCCATACAGACACAGAATGGCCTTTCTAGTTCTCCAATGTATCATCTTCGCACGCTTTAGAAGAGATCAACTAAATTACACCCGTACTCATGCAACACCGTCTTTACCATTAGAACCTAACAAGCACTCTTGTGTTTGCACAGCGACGGTCATCTAAGCAGTTGTAAACCAGCTGGTATAGTAGAATAATCAGCCGTTTTTCAATCATTGTTATCGATTTTCTCAAGCCTACCCTTTTCGAACAGCGCTTGAAAGGTACTTTCTCTTGAAAGAATGGCAGGACAAATGGGGCCTGGCTTCCTTTCAAATATCATTTTGCAACAAGTTATTTTCTTTGAGTCTATCGCAAAGAACTACGAATCTGTAGCCATTCATATGGCTTACTGGTGAGCCAATTTTGAAAATTCTACCTCCTACTCTCTCTCTGTACAAGCAGTGGTGGTTGTTCAAAAATGCTTTTCATAAACACTTTTTAGCATATGAAGAGTGAGAAGATATATGTTTTTTGAATGAATATGTTTTTAGGTACTTTTTCACATGTGAATATTCGACCCTCATTCGCTGGGCAAGTACTTTGCATGAGAGTGTTAGTAACTGTTCGAAGCTTAAATATCTGGCTAGCGCGGTACGTGGCTTTCTTCCAGAAAAGTCGTCATTATAACGTTTCCACAGAAAGAAAACATTTGTGTCTCACACGTGTTCTCCTCGCAAGACAGAGCTTTTTCTTTAGACTATTAGTATTTACTTGATAGCGCAAAATTGGAAGTTTCAACGCTGTGCTTATTCTCTAAAAATACCTCTTCTCTGCAGTGCAGCATGGAATATGTAATTGAATTCACATGTGCGAGACTGGGTATTTTGGCCATTGTAACAGGGAGGAAGAATAACGGAGCGGAGCGAGTGCAGATGCGGCGATTTCAACACAGCCGTCAATCGACATGCCCTCCGGCGGGTATTATGAAAGTGCTTTGTGAATGAATTATTCTGGTATTCAATTATAAATTGTATTGTAGCTTTGAAAGAAACTCTAAAAAAGGTGTGCGACTCTTAGCATTTTCTCTACATATTCATGTGCTTTTCATGTTTTCAGCGTATGTAATAGTTGTTTGGGCTGCCAATGTATCTTACAAATTTCTTTTGATTTCGACAGCGTAATAAAGAAGTGTTTCAAAAACCCGGCCACATGAGGCGCTAGCAAGAAATTTGCTTTCGAGTGATTATCAGTACTCGTATGAAAAGCTTTTGTCCAGCAAATGGGATCAGATATTCATTTGTCGCTGTGTAATAGAGAGGAACCATTTCTTATTACTTTGCTTTTGCTACTATTTGCTAATGTAGCCATTTCAGAATCATTTAATTTAGGCGTTCAAAGATGGGAACCAAATTTTCATTAGCTCATGGGTGAATTTCATGTATTCTAGTGTAATTACGTACTCAATTATCTTGATTAAGGAACTTACTTGCAGCTGCAGAAGTCAAGATGAAACCACACTGCATCATCGTCGGCGGCACGGTGACGTGCCTTGTGCGATGCGATGCCGGGAGGACAAGTGAAGATGTGTGATATAGGCAAGGGCATGCTCCTAGCACCTGCTCACCAATTACACGACAATCGCAGGAACTCTCACGGTTCGAGTAGTCTTTCGTAACAGAATTCTGATTTTCAATAATAAATATTTTTAGACCACAAACATCATCATGGCGAATTGGCCAAAGAGATGTGGCAAAGTGTGGCGAACAGAGCGGTTCGAATGTTGGCATTTGGTCCGTTTAGATCGAACTTCTTCTCGGCAATTGCTACCGTCAACTGAAACGTGAACTCACCGTTTACTTTTTAGCGCAAATGTGAATTGATTTCATTTTTGGTACCTTTTTGACTTTCAATGGTAGCAAGTCGGTGGCAACAAATGGTTAGATTTGCTTAAAAAGTGACGTTTGTATTGCAAAACCTCATGTGCGTTTTCAACAACCGATAGAAGATTACGTAGTTGAATTTTGTTTGGCAATAAATTCTCTACGCTCATAAATATAGGTGCTTATATTCAAATTAAGATTCCCTTGACATAAACTCATTCACTCGCTTATCGAGAAATGGTCATTTCTGGGAAACAGAGCTCTCAGATATCTCAAAAGGAGCTCGAAGGTTTCATACCTTGTCATCACATTCGAAAGCTAAGAAAGACGATTTAGGGTGTGTACTTGGACCTCAAAACCCCTTCATTACGCTAATCTCGTGCTGAAATTACCAGAAAAGAAAAAAGAATCGAAGAAACGCTTCTAGAGCAGCACATTCCTTGACCAATGTTTTCGCAGTTATCATGTGAGACTGCATGTTTCAGAGTGTATTAACAACAAGATACTTATGAACTGCTCATGATACAAAGTCTTTGCTGCGTTAGTATTTTTTCCTCATCTATTTTCTCTAGAAATTTTTTATTTATCGCTCGCTGTTTTAGACTCCAACTCTATTTTAGCTCTGATTAACGGCAGCAATATTTTCTAAATCAACAGCAGCGGTATATCTACCTGACAAACTGTACGATTGAATACTTGATACTTGAAAGATCCGTCTTCATTATTGTGCGGACCCGAGCACATAATACATTCGTCCCTTTGCTGCGCGACAGTCGTCCATGACCGTGGCCTAATTTGAGCATGACAGATAGATTTAATAGCCGAAAAGATCTCGAAAGAAATGCCGATTCAAGTGCTTCAATGATGATGCCATAGAAATATAACTAACTAAAATTCCAAGACCGACTGGCTATTAACCTCGGCATGCTCCAGTATAATTCCTGGTCTTCTTCTTTAGGCAAAACACGAGGTGTTACATTAAACTTTGCTCGACAGCTGACGTTTCGGCAGTTCGCCTTCTTTAGAGCCTGGAAAGGTCAAATTGTCCGCAGTCCAATCAGTCAAACACCTCCATTACTTCTTTGAAAAATTTACCAGACCTAGATTTCAATCGCATCGAGCACAAAATCAACACTCAGCATACTCACACGCTTTTTATATGTGTTCCACTGAATAATCCATGTGGAGATCACCGGAAGGAGTGAAACATAGGCCTGTAATGCACCCTACCCATCGAAACAACAGTCTTATATACTGGCTCATATCACGAGTGTTTACAAGGCATTCCTCCTTACGGTTTATGGTTGGATTGGTCGTATTAATCCAAAAAGCTTCCAAGATCTTTCGCGCTGATGTTTTTTTGCTCCTGCGCAAGGATGGTGACTTCGATTTCGAAATCAACTCCGTCGTGCTTCTGTGCTCTATGCGTCCGTAGCGGGGCGTTTCGTCTATTGAGACGCTTGTCAGCTAGGTGTTCTTCTAAGGCAGAAAATTGTCTTAGCTCGACAATGTGTAAAGTTTCTCCGACGCTGCATGCAACATCGAATCGTGCCAAACTTCATAAAAGGAAAACGATTTCGCGCGATATGTGGTGTATTAGAGGACTGCCATCGAATAGTGGATATCGAAATGAAAGTGCTCCGCGCCTGTCTACGAAGCAAGTAAGACAAATTGTACGCTATGCTGAAGAAGTGCGCGGAGAAGGAATATTATTGTCATCAGTACGTGGATGGGCAACCTTTGGAGGACCCCAACGAGGAGATTGATAGAAAATTCCGGAAATTTGCGGACGAGACTTTCAAAACTCTCACTCACTATCGCACGAAAAGATTTCAATCGAACCTCACCGAACTACAAAAGCGTGGATTGAAAGAGGTTCGAGAGTTGATAAAGGAAGGAAGGATAAGGCTATCAGTTAGTGATAATGGTGGAGAATTTGTTGTAATTCCTTGACAGTTAGATATCGCAATAACGAATAAGCATCTCGAGGATGCTTCGCTTTACCGATCATCTTCTGTAAAGGAATTCAAAAGGCAAAACCGCGAAATTAAACAGTGAGTGGGTCCGTACGGCAAAAGCGGATGGCTTAAGACCATCCATCATTTCTCAATTGAAAATCCAGTCACCAACATGTCCTGTCCTTATACTTGCTTATAAAAACACATATGTTAGTATCCACTGATGATCTAATGTCTAACGATCCAACTATATTCAAGATTAGACCCATCATCAGCTGTGTAGGCGGATCGACGGGTAGGATAGCATGGTTCTTAACATTAATAACATCCTAGTTGCAAGGACATATTCCAGCCCATCTGACAAACACTTCAGATGTACTCCTGGATCGTCTACGTAACGCGAACCCGAACAACGCATACGTAGTGGAGTCATTCGACGTCACTGCTTTATATACCAACGTGTCGAATGACTCCGCATTGCAAGCCACACATGAGCTTCTGCTACAACACCAGGGAGCTGTAAACATGTATGGCTTGTCGATTGAGCAGTTCATGGTCCTATTAAAAGAGTGCTCTGAACTGCTCAATCTTCAGATGGTCCGGATATATTATAGCTCAAACAAGAGGGCTGGCAATGGGGCAGCGACTGGCACCTAGCCTGGCCATTGCCTTTATGTCTAAAGTGGAAGCACCAGTGAATGGATCTCCGGCCATTACTCTACTGTAGGTATATAGATGATTGTTTGGTTATCTGTTCCACTCAAGAGAAGCTAGATATTGTTTTAGATTGCTCGAATGAACAGTCAGAGTATATAAATTCACCCGTGAGATACCAAAAGACGATTGGCTTCCATTCTTGAACGTGCAAATAACCTTAACTGAGAGCGGCTACATAACAAAGTGGTACCGAAAGCCAAGTAATAAGAATATCCTGGTTCACTATCTCTCTTCTCATCCCTCACATACGAAAAGGCGCTAGTAAAAAACATGTTTCGAACAGCAGCCAATGTATGTACCGGGAGGAGCAGAGAGTAGAATCCGTGAAACTGGCTCGGGAAATAGCCACTTATGATGGATACGAATTCGTAACCCCTCGGCTTAGTTATAGAGGAAATAATGCGCCTCCGAACGAAAACTCGTATGAAAGGAAAGTCCGTTTATCTTCTCCGTTCTTTTCAAATGAGATTAGTACAGCTATAAAACGATGTTTGAAAAGAGCGGGTCTAGAGCAATCGGTGGCCATTATAGAAATACCACCGAATACTCTAAAGCGCCAACTAGTTCGCAACCGCTTATATGATCGTTCTCTGTATGACGAAAGATTGTAAAATATGTCCTAACGGCAGAGACGGTGATTGCATGAGCGTAGGTGCAGTCTACCTAATCTCTTGCAAAGCGTGTATTGATGAATATGTTGGCGAAACGGGTAGGCCGCTCTATGCACGCATAGAAGAACACCTAGCTGACAAGCGTCTTAATAGACAAACACCCCGCTAGGTACGCATAGAGCACAGAAGCACGACGGAGTTGATTTTGAAATCGAAGTCACCATCCTTGCGCAGGAGCAAAAAACATCAGCGCGAAAGATCTTGGAAGCATTTTGGATTAATGCGACCAATCCAACCATAAACCGCAGGGAGGAATGCCTCGTGAACACTCGTGATATGAGCCAGTATATAAGACTGTTGTTTTGATGGGTAGGGTGGCTATATCGACCTATGTGTCTCTCTTCCGGTGATCTCCACTTGGATCATCCAGTGGAACACATATAAAAAGCGGTGAGTATGTTGAGTGTCGATTTTGTGCTTGATGCGATTGAATTCTAGGTCTGGTGATTTTTTCTAAAGAAGTAATGGAGGTGTTTGACTGATTGTATTGCGAACATTTTGACCTTTCCAGGCTCTGAAGAAGGCGAACTCCGAAACATCAACTGTTGAATAAAGTTTAATGTAACACCTTGTGTTTCGCTTAAAAAAGAAAAACAGGAACTAACTAAAATTCTTTGTCTCAAGCTTCCGTGGAAAATGTTGATGGACGGGTAGATAGGCTTTACCGAAAGCGTCGTCAGCACGTGAAGCGTTCGAAGACCAATGTGAAGGATGAGTGCGACGAACGATCGAATGCAAGAAGTGCGGGAATTCCTCCGTAAATTGTAATCATTTGTGATTGTCCCGTTTTTTGTTTGAAGATGAGGAATACCATCTATGGAGTCTAAAATTCGAAAGTTCTGGTTTTTTTTGCTGCATTTTATTTCGCAGATCACTAGGATCATTAATATGTTCCTAAGAGAAATGAGTGGTGAGATAAAAAACTGCCTCAGGCGGGAACCAAACCAGCGTTTCATCGCTGTCCCGGGACGCGTGCTCTACTACTATACCACCGAGGCACATTTGTGCCACCACTCATTTTTCAACAACTCTATATTAGCTATCAGCCACCAACCTTCAACAGGTAGGTCGTGTATGCGATTTCCCTCTATAATCCCAGTTGAGCTGACAGCCATTGTTTTTGCTACCACTACAATTTTCTTAGGAATATATGGAGTCTAAAGATCTAAAAGAGTAAGTTTCATGTTCTTCCGCCCAATGAGTGGATTGCTTGAACCCTTTTTCTACTTAGCAATGTTTGTGATAAAGAATAGAAAATAAAGATTTCGGCGTTGATCAATCCCTGAGGGAGCGCCACGCATTCGTTTTCAATTTTTGACTTCGTTTGAGGTGACTGAATGCCTATCTGGCCCTTACAAAAGCTCGTGGTGGCCTCCCGCTGAAACCGAGTGAGCGTCTGCTTATCCTCCCAGACAAGTCTCAGACCAGTCTGGTACTAATTTACTGACCCCGTATGGATGGATGATCTGGTGAGCCGTGAGCACGAGATCGAACCATTGATCACATGTGCGAAGCAGACCACCTTTAACCACTGCGTCACATGCGCTTTTGATTGTGATATATATATATATATATCATATATATATACTGAAAACTACTCAACTATGAGGATACAAAATTACTTCTCGAGTTGTAAGTCCTGTGAGATCACTCCAGGATAAGCACGATTCTGTTGTTTGTGCTAGCTCCAAGGTTCGCGTTCTATCACCGTACATTATGCAGTGGATATACTGAGATTTTATATTATTGAGCCTTAACTTCAAATTTTATCTCCCCATACACCCAACCATGCTCCTGCGACATTATCAAAAATCTTGTTGAGTTCAGGAGGCTATAGTTTTAAAGAATCTGAAATGAATCCAGTACATAATTTGATAACTCTTAGTTGTAGTCACCAACTAACTTATATGTTTTTATGATATCACCTAAATGTTTTTGAGTAGCTATCAAGATTAAACGGTATTTTTAAAATAGTTCTTGTAGTGATCTCATTTAATGGCTTTGAGCAATGATTCCTTTGAGCTGTATTCAAATTGTAGACTTTCAGAATAGTGTATGGGCGTATATCGCCTATTTTGCGTTTTCGCCCTATCAACCTTCACTATACTAGTGTTTGTAAGCTGTAAATCCATGATTTTAGTTATCATTTCGTGTAACGTTTTTGTTCCACTGTTTCGATACATCACATGTTGCAGGAGACCATTTTTAAATTCATTCCTAAGCCTATGAGACTCTTCATATTATCGCATCGGTGGGAGTTTTATGTTGTTGGTACAATCATGTGAAAGTTATTGGCTAATTATAACGTCTGACTATCCGAAGTAAATGACATAAGAGCATTGGCTCTTAGTTTTCTTCTAAATACTAGTTTCTCAACCTCTTCTAAGATGGGATTGTGAGCTCTACGAAGTGGGATCTTTAGGAAGGCCAAAACGGCACTAGCTACACCTGCCGCCTTGCGCAGCTCAGATCTCGGAAATTTGTCTCATCTTTGTGATCCAGAAGTATTTACATCGATAACAAAGCACAGATGGACCAGTCATATAAGAAGAAGATCAGACGGCAGATGGCCAAACGAACTGTGGAGTGGACGCTACGAGAGTATATCAGACCCCGAGGACGACCACCCACACGTTAGGCGAATGAGTTTGTTAGAAGAATTAATCAGCTGTATTCACATTTGTATTCGCATCAGCTGTATTCGTACCCGGCGATATTCTACAGAACACCGTATGAAACTCGCACTAGTGGCCATGCTCGAATGAAACCATAGCCATGGACGACAATTGAGAGAAGGCAAGGCCGACTGGAACATGTGCTGGGATCCGCACAATCTGTGAAGACGGACAGTCCAAGTATCTAAATAAAGAGAGTTTTGGAAATACTTTTTCGCGTATCCTTGACTAGATCCGTTTTATAGGTCTATGCTTATGGTAATGATAGTTTTTCAAGAGTATCCAGAAACACGATCTCCAAACACTGATATCTAATCAACCACCCTAACATTTCATGAATTAGGATCGCTCAGGTTCTTTTAGAATATTATCACGTAACTCTTGGTTCTGTCAGATAGCGAATTGTCAGATTAAAAACAGATATTAAGGAGATTGAGCATCGTCTAGTAGGTGCACTACTAGCTTGGCCTTCGAGAACATCAAAGATTTGAAAATAAAAGTTCCCACTGATACTTAGAGTTTGTTTGGAAGTGTTTTAAATAAAATTATGCAGAGTTGAGTCATGAAAGCACCAAAAGCTTATAAATATTTTCGGAATTAGCAGCTCACCGCCGATTCGTATCCGAAATTAGCAACACGAAACGCTGTACAATTGCCCGAGCACTCACCTCGTTTGATATGATCGCAACGGCTCGAGCCTGGACATCGGCTACGCTAGACTAGGTCTTAGCAATAGGCTGAGTGAAGCCGGTGACCGTGAAGGTCTCGTTGCTCCCTGAATGGAATTTTTAGTCTTTTGCCAGTTGAAAAACGGCTCAATATTATGTTGGGCAATTTTCTCTTTACAGTTTTTTTTATTCACTGTAAGACTCTTGTCAAAAGCTTTGCTGCAACTATGGACTACTGTTGGAGTGATAGAATATTTATTCTGATTATTGCTCGTAACATTCGCTTGAGATGAGAAATACTTCGTATACGGTAAGATCCTTCGTTTTACTACCTCGACTTGCAGGCATCACTTCTCATCCCAACACTATTAAGATTGTTAATCAGGCAGCGGCATTGTAGTGAAATCGGTCAAAAGTTTGGCATAGCTGTGAAAACCTCCAACTATTCTCTCGTGAATGCCCAGGACATATCTAAACTCAATCGAAATCAATTTCTTTCACTTTTTGAATCAGGATATTCACAAACAATAACGGATTTCACAGTAAGCACTTAAGGGTGAGAGATGTTGTCTTGACGGCTCTTTGACATTCTGGGAGCAGCATGTCTTTATTCGTTTATTCAGAAGCAAATTCCTTCTGAAGAAGTTTAGACTCTGCTATTTGAAGCACACACAGTTGTCAGCTGGCCGGCGGTGTCAAATTTCTAATGGCAGTCAATATCCGAAAACAATTGCCTAAAAGGAAGTGAATATGGCTAATTTTTCAAGTGGACGCAGGCTCGATTCGGCTCCTACATTCCTTCTTATGCTGCTATATGAAATGTCGAATTCCTCACAGATAAAATGGTCGCAGCGGCAAATTTTGGAATTACAAGTGCACTTTCAAAGAAAGTCTGTAAAGAAGCATGCAGGACTAAAACGAAGCACGACATTTGCTGCGAAGAGTTCTTGGAAACAAATATTGAGAAGCAGAAACTAGGTTTGTTTGTTTCAATGTTTGTTTTTTATTCTCTCGCCTATAGCACTGCCGTGAAAACCTTTTTTCATTGATGGTGTAGCCAGCTGATAACCCAAATATCTACAGAACTTCACAGGAGAATTCAGAAGACACACGAAGTGAACCATGTTATTTTCAGTAGCAGAATAACAATTGCATCGAAGAATGAAGTCCTTTTCGTCAGTTGCAGGGACTCTACATATCATAGAACCAAAAACTTCCTTCCTCCCGTTTCTAAAACGTTGCCGATTTCCTGATGAAGGTGGTTGTTTATACAGCGTCGTCAATTTCACTAAGTACTCTGCGAGTATACACACAATCTTACCATCGACTTAGGAAAAGGGTCCAAGGCGATACAATTTTGCCAAAATTATCACTGCCCACCCTCAACAATGTCATGTGATTATTAGAATGAACTATATGGGAGTGAAAATCGGTGATCGACAATCAAACCATCTTCGCTTTGCTGATAATGCTGCCCTCATAAACCATCATTAGCCAAGCAGAACAAATGCTGAAGGATTTCGACAACGCCTGTGGAAATTTTCCACTAAATCTACACAAAGCGATGTTTAAGAAGAATGGATGGGTATTGAATACTCTATTCACGTTCAATGAAACGAAGATCTCTAAATGCTCCAGTTAAATCTATCTAGATCGTGAAATCAACATGATGAACGACCTAGCTATAGAATTGAGCAAACGACAAACGAGCGGCTTGGGGAACGTTTAAGAGCATCGAGGAAGTAGTGAGGAGGACAAAAAACACTCTACTAAGTGCCCAACTCCTTTTCGACAAGACGATTGTCCTTGCCCTAACGTATACAGCAGAGACCTGGTCTCTGCGTTGGCAGGATGGAAGATCACTTGGCGTTATTGAGCGCACAGTCAAAAGGCGGATGCTAGGAGCATTTAGTATCTTGCAAATGAGAGAAAAGACGCCGTTTTACACGCCAGAATATCGAAAATAAGGTGGGCCGGACACGTGATGCGCTTCAAAGACAACCGGTGGACGAAAGACGTCACCGACTGGACTCTTCGGAATATCAAGCGCTCTACACGAAGACCACCGACTCGTTGGTCCGATTCTTTCAAGAAAGGTATAGAAGACAGATGTGATGCTAAGTGAATTTCTAGAGCGAGTGGAACCAACTGGGCTACTCCTGCACGAGATGGGGAAAATGAAAATGTTGCTGGTACCCGCTCGGTCACTCGACGATCAACGGGTCAACAGGTGATGCAGGTGATCCAAATGTGGAAAGGATGCCTGACAATCATTTTTTTGAGCCACGCATGTAAAATGTTGTGAGGTAACGTATAGAGCCCAATACATATGGCTCGGTCCTGACAGCCTCGTCAGTCGGGCAATACCCTTCGTCTTAAGCCATTCCTCTCGTGGGTGCCCAGTCCCTGTAGGGAGATGGCGATGGCGGACATTTAACACTTCCCATTAAGTGGAAATGCCACTGAATGGCAGTGTCTTTACACTCAATTGTTCTTGGCTACTATCTTCAAATAGGTCATACCTTTCGCTTCAAGTGTTCTACTAAAAACCATGCTCAGATTTCAATATGCCTGATGGTTAAGAGCCTAAACAAGTGTGTTGGGCTTTATAAATTGCCCTGTAACAGACCACATGCATGACTCAAAAAATGATTCGCGTGATCTTAAGAAAACACTCGAAACGAAAGATGTGAAAAAGACGGTTTGAGAAACTAGGAAATATATTGTCTTATTTTACAAATACTGATAATTGTAACCAATTCGACTCATTTCGTATCGCAAGCTTTTTTAGTAGCCCGGAGATAAACTAAGTGATGGACATTCAGCTATTCTCTAATAGTTGTATAGTATCTATCCTCCCGATTATTAGAGGGAACCATTGTGGTGACACTGTTTTAGTTGATTGAGCGTTGGCGTAGAAAAGCTACTCTGCTTCGGAGTGTTAGCTCCAGACCATGATTTATCTACTTGAGAAATTTTTTTGGATTACCCTCTAGAGCCAATGCAGGTGTCTGCTATATAGAATCGGTATGATGCAAAACATCGACCGGCCACATTTTTGTAGTGTCAAATGCTTGAAATGATCGACTTCGTGCTCAGTTATACCAATTATCGCTCACTAATACTCCAACTAAGAACCAGTTAGATAGTAAAAGAATTAATCACACGGTTCGTAGATTTGCTAGTCGAAAAAACGATGGTGTGGGCTTTTTGCCCTGTAGTACATCTCAGACAGGGGCCTTCAGTTAAGGAGATGTAATGGGAAGCTTCTACGCCTTCATGTGAGTGGCAATGCAGATGTGATTGAGGAAGAGTGAGCTCAAATTCAATCTTAATATTTTACTAAGAACTGTCCGACTCGAAACGTATAAATTCTGCTTTTCCGTTTTGCGAATGATAAACCGATTACATCTTCAAAGCCGTAGAATCATTGATTCTTTTATAAGTCTTTTATGAACGTCGAGTAGATCTGAACAAGCAGTTCCGTGTCGTATCGTTTCGATTGTATCAGTTCCATGTTGCGGTAATTCCGCGTTGTTCTAGCTGATTTGCTGAATTAGGAACAGTTTTGCCATGACATTCTTACGCACATTGATATAATATTGTAACAATTCGCCGAATTTCAAAGCTTTTATGGAGACTTTCTATGGAGAATGATGTGAACAGAATTCTTTTACAGTGTTATTCAAGTGAATTGTTGTATGGTAATGCGTGGTTACTTCAGCATGGCTGGTGTCCACAATGAAAGGGCACTTCTGAGGACACTACTTCATTGGTAACGTACTTTACTCTATTCCATTCGTCTGAATTTGTCTGTGAAAACTAAACGTCATAAACAATAACAAATGCTATGGACTTGCGACTCAAATTTTTGTGTCTCTGATGGGAGACGAAACAGGAAAACTGATTGGTCCAGAATACTATTAGACTATAACATGGTTTACCATAATTTAAAAATGAACGATCTGTTATGGTAGTGTTCACTTACATATTTGATCGCCCATTTGGCACTCCAACATTTCAACCATGAGATGTAGAAAACTTTAGCGTCACTTCACAGAAATTGCTATCAACAAAACAATGGTTCTGGTGTGCTCTCTACAATCCTTTTACACTAGGTTTAAGACGAACTATAATTTGTTCCGGAAAGCGTTCAGGACGAGCGTCCTATGGAACGCCACAGTCAGGCTGGCCTTGAGATTGCAAAGAGACGCGCTCATCCAGTATTCTACGACACTGAAGTAAGGCCAAAGGCAAATTCAATGCTAGAAGCACTGGGATTCTCAAAGTGAAAAATTGCGGGTGAAGAAACATCAATAAATTTATTAGAGCGTGTTCACGTTTGTGCGCTTTGATGATGACTCTAACCTCATGCCTGTATCAGAAGTTAGATTAACTTCCCTGTGGAAGAGGTTGTTATGCGGCTGAATATTCTCAAAATTTGACTCCATTTTGTGATAAATGTACAGATAGGTTTTGCCCTAACTCCTTCTCTATTTTTTCAAGATTTCAAAGGCAAGGCATTTGTGAAAGATCCAAGCTACAAAAATAACCAAGTTGGCAATTTTGCTGTGATTCATTATCTGAAAATAATTACTTATGAGCTTATGCTTATAATCATTGGATGCTGTAGAGTGAATTGAATCGAAAAGGCTGAGCGGTTTTATATGCCAATGTTTTCATCCTTGTAATCCATGTTCAGCTAAAATCGTTGTGATTGATTTTGATAATGACATAATGCTTCTTTGAATTATAAGCCGTAAAAAACATGTGTTCTTTTCCTGAGAATTTTTCACTTATCGTTCGAATATGGCACTGAATTTATACTCATCATGTTGTTCACTTTGATGTGAATCACTGCATTGCTTTGATTAAACAACACCCATGTTATCTGCCACTTCATTGCTGCTGCAATGTAACAATGGATATTGGTGAAATGAAATTGTTCTGTCTTGAACATATCACACTTCAACTTCAGTTTCCGCTAACGGTAACGGATGCTGGGAAAGAAGTGCGGTCCAGATGGACCTAATGCAGACATCCGAAGGGCTCTGTTCAATAGACTTGGCCACATCGCTTTTCTACCAACTCGCAATGATAATATTTGTTTTTTACTGAATTTTTCTTTTAACAGACGCAGTTACGAGAAAGAAAGTAGTTCAAAACCCTGAGACCCTCCTGAAATTGACGTGTAATTGCCGGGAACAGGCGTTATTTGTTGCGTTCTTGGGTGTTTGTCGTACACATCCCTGCAGCAACCTTCGATGAATTGCAAATTCCTGTCATCGTGTTGTCAACGATGATGCACGTCTGTCTCATGTTCTCGACTGCAAAAAAGTGTACTGGAATGGTATCTTCTTGCACAAGAAAACCGAGAAAGCTAAATATAGTTTTTAGGGCTAATTCTCTTTTATTTTCCAACATCCTGTAAACTTTACATGACACATCTAATATAAAGTGTACAAATATGACTACACCGCTTCTTTTGCTGTAATAGTAGTGAAAAGAAAGATACACAAAATCTTGCTTTTTATTCCAAAGTGTGTTAAGGGCGCTATTTATCTATGTGGTTTTTTATATACAAAATACTTTAGGTGATAGTCTTTACAGGAATTTGAATAGGACAACTTCGGTTCCCGAAAAAGGCCATTTTTCCAAAAGTTGTTAATTTGCAGCTTGATTTCGGTGATTTCAAGTGGTGTCTACAATTCAATGTCGCGAGAGTGAAGGCGGATACTGTAAAACCGTCTAAGATTCCACATCAGCTCGTTTTCAGTTGGCGCAACATGAAGACGAGCGTTATCATGAGGCAAAATTGCAATGCTCGTGCCGCTTTGGTTTTTTGTTATAATTTTCGTAATTAAATTACATGAGCTGGATATCGTTCAAATGTACATTTCCTTGCAAACATTTTAATCGACAGCTTATCTGCACTTACTTTGAGACGGAGCTCGCTTCACGCGCCATTCGTGTATGAGTACCAAGCGAATTTATTCCCACGACTTTTAAATCTTGAAGCAAGTACAGGCAAGTTGTATATAAAATGTTTGCGAGAAAATGTGGAGTTGCGACAGCAAAATCGAGCAACTTCAGTTAATTTCGGTCAATAAATATGCAAAGTTAAGTATCCGTAAATGGCGTTATTCAAATACAAAAGTCGTCATCATCAAACTCCTGTAAAAACCATCATATAAAATATCTTGTAGATAGATTGCACACAAATAAACGGCGTTTTTAGCTCACCTTTAGGCAATGAAAAAGAATTAGCATATCTTCATACTTACTATTATTACAGCAAAAAAAAAACAACTGAGTCATATCTGTACATCTAATGCTATATCATTTTTGAAGGATATTATCTCCACAAGTCTTAATTTTAGTGTCGTTATGACAGCTTTCAGAGTTTATGACTTTAATAAGAGTGTTATGTCTGCTTCCATGATCCTTCGAGTGGATATTAAAAAATGAGAACCAACCTGTATCCATCATAGGATTGAGCATAACATCCTTGCAGTCAGTTGGTTCATAAGTGATTTTAACAGCAAGCTGATTCAAAATGCTTGAGATTACAGCGTCAGGTAGGAGTGCGCTACGATGTTGGCTTTCGAGAACAGCAAAGACCTAAATAACGAAAATATTCAATTCTTTGAGGACTTATTTGGAAAAGTTTCCTTTTGAATTATGTGTCATTCGATAAAAGCTATAGAAGCACTAGGAGTCCGACCTGTCAACATTTGAGTTTTCTTCTTACGCCTTTTCACAATATTCAAAAAACAACCTTGAAATGTAAGAGTTGCAAACATACTGTTTGCGTTACGAGCCGTGATTCAAATCTCTGAGCTCTATCGGTCTTAGTTGCAATACCACGGACTCGAGTGCGAGCTGCAGAGCTTCCCCTGTAAACCATGTTAACAGGTGAAGTGAAGCCGCTGCCGATGAGGGTACTAGAGTTCACTGTAAGAATCGCAAGCTTTTCTGGATAAGAAGTGGAAATTGAAACCCGGTTGCAATCGACCTTTTCCGGTATTGATATTTCATAACTTTTTCTTTGTATTTCTAGAGGTATGAGAGAACGTACTGAGCCTTTTAAACTTTGATAAGCTCTTGGCTTATGTACGTTTCAGCAGTCTCGACTGCCTGACCATATCCACACGCGACACTAGTCACCACCTACTGATGGTATGGGAGAGGGAACATATTAATTTGAAACAGCTGGAAATTGTGTCTCAACCAGTTTTCAGTCGATAGCTGACGGCCGTTATCAAATAAATTGACATTGCCTTTCTTCCAATCAACTGCTTTTTTAGCACGTTGGCAACGGCGTTGAAATCCTGCTCGTCGAGCTGCCAGATACGCGGCGGCAGCAATGACGTTGTAGTAGTTTTCTAATGAAATATGGATATTTATTGTCACTAAAGAAAATTTCGTTCGCAGCAATGATCAAACTCAATAGAAGAGACATCCATGAAACTTCTTGTGGTAGGAACAATGGCAATATCTCCTCCTAAAGCTTCGAATCTTGAGGGAAAAGGCAGATATGTAGTATAAGATGATCTTTCGGGCTGTTACTGAACATCGATATGTTATCCTATATATATATATATATATATATTATATATATATTATATATATATATATATATATATATATATATATACATTCATATTTTGATCACATTCATCTTCTATTAACTGCATCAACAACAACTCATCTTCATATAAAACCACAAATGAATTTGAAATGAATAAAGGAAATGAAAGAATGAACATAGAACTTCTTATGCTCCTGAGAACAAATGGCGACTCATGACATTAAGAGCACTACTTCCTGTACCCTAAGTATTTCTTATAAGCTGATTTCTTTCAAGACAATTTTCTGTGCCTCCTTCAGTTCCCATTTCCATTACTCACCTCAACATGATCATGCAGGTGGCTTACAAAGTTTATCAACACATGAGAGACATGGGCCGCCCCATCCTTTCGCATGAAAAGACAAACGATTGGAGAAATGAGGATATTTTCGAACTTGTGCGTCAAACTGACCATTATACGATTGCCAAGGTTCTATGATTACTGGAGCAATAGCCCACATCTTTCGCGAGTCTCCGTAGCGTCGCATTTTATGTCGAGGGATAGCTTCTTTGAGGTCATGACCCACTTGCATGTAAGCAACAATATGGGTCACGATATGAATGTACAAAATAAGACCGCTGGAAACTTGTTAATAAAAATTGTGAAACCCATTCAAACCATGGCGAAACGTGCGTATCGATGAGTCGATGGTGCCATTCAGAGAGCGAATTAAATTTCGCCAGTATGCATCTTTCAAAAGGATATGGAATAAAAAGATTTGAACTTTGTGGTGAGGGACGCTAAACCTACAAAGCGATAGTGTACATAGGTGCTGGCGCAAACTCGACATTGAACAAGCCACTTGCAGATTTTGTGGTAAAGAATCGAACGAAGGATCTTTTGAATGAAAGAAGGCACCTTTTTGCCGATAACTGATACTCCAGCGTCGCCCTAGCTGAGAGTCTGGTGCAAGACAATACATACTTTATTGGAACATGGAGAAAGAGCAGGAAAGGCTTGTCTAAAAAGGCCATGGAAGGAAAACTGCGCAAGGGGGAGTGAAAAGCCTTGTAGAATCAAAAGAGCGTTATGGTTCTGCTATTCAAGGACAGCAGAGGCGTCACAGTGCTTTCAACAGCTCACGGCACTGCGAAAACTACCTGCGGGACAAGTTTGAAGTCGTCGAGATGTACAACAAGAGAAAGTCGCTGGTGGACCAGACTGACCAGATAGCTGTCATATCACCATTTCTCAGGAGGACTAATGAATGATAAGAGCATTTCGCTCGTTCTTAGCTTCGTAATTTGGTCAGAGAAGATTTTAAATAACTGGGCGCTGTTTTTCAAGAGCGCAAAGGATTCATAATCGGTTCAGTTTCAAGAATTGTCTTTAATCAAACTTTATGACAAACTTTGCCAATCTGAAGAACGTAGAAATCGGTTAGTAAGATTGAATGCATCTCGAATCTTCAAAGCGAAGGAGGTACATGGATGCTATAGCTTGAGGGAAACTAAGAGTGTTGAGATTTCATGGGAGCCACCATTTAAAAATAGTTACGCCTTCTCAGTTGCGATGCTACGACGCGTAATCTTATCCCGAAAATAAAACATTTGCTATCGAAAAAATGCCAAAATATAAGTGCACTTTTAAAGAGGAAATCCGTAGAAGAAGATACCAATACACAAAATCAAAGAACATGTGACCGTACGAAGCGTTTCTGCAGCAAGTTTTCCAGAAAGTAAGAGCTGCATATGTTAACTTTTGTATTTTTCATTAGTATTTCCCATCACATGAGCCTACAAAAATCTGCTGTTGGCGGAAAGGTCAACTGTTGATCCAAACAAGAAATTCTGAAAAAATTAAGTGGAAGATGTATAAGCAGGTGAAAAAAGGTGGATCCACGAATCGCCAATATGGGGAAGGAAAAGTGAAGCCGTGTCAGAGCTGGTTGCAGGAAAACAATTATATAAAAACTAATTCAAAAGATCGACTGTTTTTGAAACCCCCAAAGACATTCAATATAATTCCAAAAAAGAATGATTTAAGCTCAAAAAGGGGTTGGTACGCCAGGGTCATACACCGGTGTTTCGAAGGTTCGTCCTCCTCATCAGTGACCCCCGCCCCACATTCAGCCCTGTATTGAAGCAAGGAGGGAGGCGTATGTGGTGATGGCACAGTGTACTATGACACTGTACCATCACCACCTTTCAGTCGATAGATTTTTGCTGTTAGATCAAAACTAATTCAAAAGATCGACTGTTTTTTGAAACCCCCAAAAAACATTCAATATAATTCCAATATTTTTTTCTGGTGGTTTCAAAAACAGTCGATCTTTTGAATTAGTTTTGATCTAGCAGCAAAAATCTATCGACTGAAAGGTGGTGATGGTACAGTGTCATAGTACACTGTGCCATCACCACATACGCCTCCCTCCTTGCTTCAATGCAGGGCTGAATGTGGGGCGGGGGTCACTGATGAGGAGGACGAACCTCCGAAACACCGGTGTATGACCCTGGCGTACCAACCCCTTTTTGAGCTTAAATCATTCTTTTTTTGGAATTATATTGAATGTTTTTTGGGGGTTTCAAAAACAGTCGATCTTTTGAATTATATAAAGTCATTAGGTGGACAGTTATGGAAGGACGTCAGATTCTCACAATCTTTACACTGCGTGGCCGTCACAAACTCTGCAGTGGTCTATGACGTAAATATTTTGAAGTTTCGCTCTTGCTTGCTTCAACTGTTGGCAGCGTTCTGTCTTTCTGCTTCTTTATTAAGTGCTAGTAATGCTAGTCGCCTATTACAAGATGTCCATTCATAGGAGCAAATAATAATTTTTTTCAGCTGCCGTTTAACAACCTGCCAATGCATCCACGAACAAGTCACTTCAGCATAATCGGAATTTTCTACAAAAGAACACGTTTGATCACTGTTTATTTGATGGGTGCTTTATCCTATTCGATTCTGCTCAGTACGATGGTTACGAAGGCCATTTGAAAAAGAACAACTGCTGTGAAACTCAACATTTATCACAGCGGTAGATGGCGATAAAACTTTCGGGCGTCAGTTAAAGTTGAAAGTTGTAACAGCAATAGCTCTTAGGATTGTGCTCGCTACATCAACGACAGTTCATGAACAACATAACAATTTCACAAGTAGATAGTAGAAGGGCTTATTCGCCAAATCACAGAATTGCTGTTCAGAAGACGATTACATGAGCAAAATAGTCTGATATACCTTTTGCCCAGGAATTTACAGAAAACATACTGAAATGTGCTTTAGAAAAGGTTATGTATTTGTGCGAGTAGTTCAGTACTAGAAGTAGATAAATGCCAAGATCTCCTCAAATCTTAATGAGATAGAATCTTCACTCGGAGTGCAAAGCATTATGCGTTTACTTTCTACGAATGACAAACCAAAAACGCAGTCCGTGCTGCTGATTCATTGGCTTTTCTGGAAGAGTTTGCGTGCTGAGTAGTGCTAAATACGCAGCTCTGTGTCGTTCCAATCAAATTGCTAAGCGAAGAGACGTTTGACCTAGCGGCTTCTCTGATTGTCTTTGGGCTTGCGGCTTCCGTCTGTTGAGGGTCATAAACTTTCAAACTTGTATAAATAACTTAGAAATTTGCTAAACTTGAACTAAGCCGCTCCGCGAATTCTCAAGAAGTTGCATCATAAGCTTGTTGAAGACCTTCGAATTAGTGTCGTCAATAAATGCCAGAGGAAGACGTTCGAGACTTTTACATCTTGATGACTGTTTCGGGTGTGACGAAATCTTGGAACTAAAGTTGAAGTGTCGTGTGCAATGAATACAACATGCAACGCTGCTCCACGTTTTTAATCGCATATCTTCACAAAGAGCACGCTTTTTGTGGCACAGCTTTTCACCACAATTTTTTACAGTTCATCAGTAGCCTATCAAACACGGGTTTTTAAATTGACAATGACTTACGAACATATGTTTTTCCTTACACCTAAAAAAGTTTTTGAATGGTGGAATGAAGTTGATGGATATTAGGAGCCCTAACGAAATATCACCTGTCACCTGTCGTCCCGTTGACAGTCGACTGACTCGAGCGGGTACCAGCAACTCTTACATTTTTCCCTATCGCGTGCAAGAGTAGCCCAGTGGGTCCTCCTCGCTCTAGGGATTCGCTGAGCATCATACCTTTCTTCTATAGCTTTCGTGAAGAAATCGGACCAGCAGGTCGTCAGTGGTCTTCCTTTAGAGCGCTTGACGTCCCGAGGAATCCAGTCGGTAACGGCTCTCGTCCATCGGTTGTCGTTGAAGCGCATCACGTGTCCGGCCCACCTTATTTTTGATATCCTGGCGTGTAGAACGGCGTCTCTGATTTTCGATCGTTGACGTAGGTCGAAACTTCCGATTCTTTCTCTCATTTGCGAGATACAGGATACTCCTAGCATCGACCTTCCAATTGCGCGTTCATTAACGCCTAGTGACCTTCCATCCTGCTTACGTAGCAACGACGTTTCTGTTGCATAAGTCAGGGCAGGAATAATTGTCGAGTCGGAAAGGCGGGCACGGAGTTGGATGTTCTTTGTCCTCTTCATCACACCTTCGATGCTCTTAAACGTTCCCCAAGCCGCTCGTTTCCTCCTGCTCAACTCTGGAGCCAGGTCGTTCATCATGTTGATTACACGACCTAGATAGACGTAACTGGAGCATTCTGAAATTGTCGTTCCGTTGAGCGTGAATGGGGCATTCGAAACCCATCCGTTGCTCATAAACATCGTTTTCGTTAGATTTAGTTGAAGACCAATCCCTCATTCGCTGTCAAAATAGTCAACATTCGTCCCGATTGGCTGACGTTTGGTATTATGAGAACGATATTGTCAGCAAAGCGAAGATGGTTCAATTGTCGACCGTCAATTTTCACTCCCATATCGTCCCATTAGAGCGCATGTAGCGCAGTGGTTAGAGGTGCCCTGCGTCGCACACGAGGTCAATGGTTCGATCTCGCGCTCATGGCTCACCAAGCCACCCATCCCTCCGGGGTCGACAAATTGATACCAGACAGGTCTCAGACTTGTCTAGGAGGATAAGCAGCACTGACTCGGTTCAGCGGGAGGTCTCCAGGAGTCATTGTAAAGGCCAGATATGCATTCTATCACCTCAAACGAAGTTAAAAATTGAAGTCGAATGCGTGGCGCATCCCTCATGAGTTAATCAACGCCGAGAGCTTTTAGCTTTTATCGTCCCATTCTAATGTTTGCATGACGTTTTGTAGGGCAGTAGTGAATAGTTTTTGGCAATGTATGCCTTGTTGAACTCCTCTTCTTACGTCAATGGTGATATTGTTGTAGAATGGAGATATTTTGGTAGTGAAATCTTCATAAAGCTCACGAACGAAATATAAAAACATTTGAATCGTATCCCAAAATCATGCTGAAAACGCAGATTTATCTCACATTGCTCTTTGTCATGCAAACGAAAATCTAGTTCTGGGTCGAACGAGACGTAATTAGAAGCTGGCATAGCAAACACTCCCACAAGTATAACACCATAACAGTTTTCTTACACACCGACTTATACGTTCCTTTTGGTGCTGCTTTTCACACAAAAATACCATGTTTTTACATGGAACGAAAGTTAGTAAGGCGATATTACAGAAAGAAGTCTTCTTATTGGCAAAGGGGAATTCCTGTTGCAAAGTGTCGAAGGTGTCGACTCAAGCGTTTACCTAAACCTAGAAGCCGACTTAGCGTTTGTATTATACGCAATTAACTTCAGCGCAGCAGCTTAATGAGTTTTCCAAAAGCCTTAGAAGTTCTCAATTTTTTGATCTGTAGCAAAATCTTTCAAACTGCGTCATCCAATACATTTTTTTTAACCAGTTAACCTATTTTGTATCTTAGGTTTTCAAAATAATTGAACTGAGCGGAAGAAATTCATTAATTTACCATTCGTCAGGTAGTAAATATCTCTTCAATTAGTACGGCGGTCAACCGTGATGCTACTATTTGAGTCGATTCACTTGCAAGCAGTGAATTAGCCACTTTGTTTAGGAATACTATCGCTAAGTCAATGTTTTCATGGAGTTGGAGGTTTTAAATACCGACAGTTTGAGGTCATTAGCGTTGCTTTTTTCATTGAAACACCTCTGAACATCAGACAACTACATATTGAGGCTTTCAGCTTCCTAAAAGGTCGATATGGTGCTCTCTACTATGATTAACTGTTTATTGATCTTGGCAATAGGTAGTACAGAGACTCATTTGTCACTGTACAGATTTACTACTCAAGGAACGACAACTTGCAAATGTCTTCCCTGAAAACCTTTTCTCATGATTGTGCAACTGAGTAATGGAATGCTTTTGCGAGTTTGTGTGGCGTGGCATTGCATTTCTAGTCGAACAAAGGAAGAATTTCATTTCAATTTAAGTATGTCGAAGAACTGGCACACACGGAAGTAATGATTTTGTTTTTTCTGTTTCGCAAATGACAAATCGTAACTACGGTCGTCGCTGAAGAATATTGTCACAGCTATGGGTTTTTGGGTTTTTTATTGAGCCGAATGAAGCTGAATAAACAGTTTCCGCCTTACAGTTCCGTGTCGTAGCAGTCCAGTGTTTCTTAGCTTTTTTTATTCAGAGTAAAATCATTCTGCTAGCATTCTTCTTCCATTTTGAAGCAATGCTGTACTTTGTTAGCGAATTTTGGATTGTGATTTTGTAAAGTGTTTTATAAAATATCACATAGCAGAAATGTTCCGATGCCTTTTTTTAATTTTCAGTTGGTCTATATAGAGCGCTGTAGCAGTGGAAGAAAGATCACGTTTTTCACTAAAAGTGGCAAGTCGTTACTTTGACTTTATAGCTGATCTATTTGGTAAAACAAATTGACAGTGAAAGCTAACATCTGTAAAATGTTAAGCAGAGTTTTTTTTACATCTGCCTAAAACTTGAAAACTCGTTTTCTAATTTTTGCTCCGTTTTTGTCACTATGCGTTCCGAAAATTCGGAAATTGTTTACCACATTTTAATATACGTTTTTTGTGGACTCAAAACTTTGTGTCGCAGCAGCTCATTTGAGTTAGTAACAAACTATCTAGAGTAATGGTACTAGAAAAATTTTCGCGTTCAGTGGAATTTTTATTCAAGTGATCCTTTCCACGTATGGCGTTCTCCTCAACAAAGATCGGTATTTTACCTCCTAAACAATCATCATGTACCTCGGAATGCCAAAATCTGTTAGATTACGCAATTAGAAAGATTTTTGCTCTAGGTCAAACAAACTGGGAAGCTCCAAAGCTCTTAGAAATTTTCAATGAGCTGTAACGTCGACGTTAGGCGCGTATAGGTACAAGAGCTGAATCCGCTGTTGAGGTATAGGTAACGCTAAACCGGCGCCTTTAACATTTCATAAGGGGAATTCTCCTCCGCCAACAGCACGATTTTTTGTCTAATTATCTGATGTCAATTTTTCTGCTTTTTTCGTTTCTTCTAGGGTGGTTAATGAAATTTGATGTGAGAAGAAAGTAATTCACATTTGCTTTTAGTAGACATTCATCGGACTGCCAGAAGCTGTAGTGGTTTGGAAAATTTAGACGCTATAAGTTAGAAATGACTCACCAATGGAATTCTTTCTGACGATTATGAGTCCTTAATGACCTTTTCGTTCTTTGCGCAAACATTTCTTGCAGCATTTTCCGCACTGGTTCTATAGTCTCTACATCACGCATCTTGTAACACACGAGAATCGAGAAAGTTTTTCTCGTATCATCCACATCGATGGTTGTTTTCTATATTCATGAGTATCAAGCTGATTCCTGCTTAACGCAGTGTATAGCAGCAAAAAGTTGTTATTTGAAAGAAATCCGTATGAAACCACTTTGTCATCAATGACAACCATGCCCGCCATAACATAATTTTGATGAATCGATACACCTTTTTTACCGTTCTTTTCGAGTGTTTTCTTGAGACCACGCTCAATTTCAACACATAGTTTTTTTCTCATAGTTGCTATCGGAGCCAACTTGTTATGTGGTCTGTTACGGGCCCTTGTACAGCCCGATACACGTGTTCGACCTTACAGTCTCGTTAGTCCTGGTAAAACCCGTCGTCTTTTAGCCAACCCTCTGCGAGTGCTCCATTCCCCACTCTACAACACGTGTATTGGGCTTTTACAACCCATTTGACAGACCACATGACGAGTTGGCTCAGATAGTAATTATAAGATGTTTTTGAAATTTGAGTGTGGTCTCAAGAAAACAGTCGAAAGGAATGGTATAATATATTTCAAAATACCAGTCAAGAGCAATCGAGTGGCCAAACTGCTCTTCTAGTGATTTTTACTTGACAGCAGTGCAGTGTAAATCGTTCATCGTCGCTAACTTTTAGTGTGGGGATTGGAACACCCGCAGAGGACTGGCTAAAAGGCGAAGGGTCCTGCCTGAGTGACGACAGTGTAAGGTCGAAACACGTGTATTGGGCTGTACAAAAGCCCCATTTAACACGCCTTATTTTCTTCTCTTCGACGAACAGAGCAAACGACAGCGAGTACGACAAGCAACTGGCTTTTACCTTTACCTCTTTACTCTTACACTCAGTGAGGAGTCGAGTGAAAACGAGATTACGTTCCTTTCTCAACTCCTATGGCATAAATCTTTGGCCAGCCACTGGTTTTAGCAGGAGAAATGCAGTGGTCCCACATGCCAGCCAGTCCACCCAATACAACTTCTAGTCCTGCAACTTCGCCAGTCCACCATATTCAATTCTTTCCTAGTGGCAACAACGGAAGGAACAGAATTCTGTCATAGATTGTCAGCGTGATATCAGCGCATTTTATGCTTTTCAGGAGTGAATACCAACTTCGTAGAAGCACTTGCTGCGATGTGTTGTTGAGGTTGCCTTGTGACACAGAAGTAGGTGATGCTTCATTTTCGCTTTCTGTGGCTTAGCAAACCTTCCGCCGCCTTCTAGAGATCACCAATTGGTATCAGACTTGCTTCTGAGAGTAGTAGCCATGACTTGATACTGAATACATCGGTAGGTTACTATGACTCATTGCAATGCCCGGATAAGCATTCAATCACCTCCAAGATGCATGATAAATTGAACGAATGGCGCTCTTTTCAAGGTTTGTTTAATGAGGGCAGCTGTGCCCTCCACCGTTCATGGCAAATTTATGCAAGACCAGCAAGTTTTGCGCTAACTAAATTAGCGGAACCAGCAACGATTGTTCATGATTTATCTAGTCTATTTAAAATTTCATCCCTGTTTCTGCTACAAAAGGCTTTTTTCACATTTTTTTACAAGCTGTGGAGTAATCCAAAAGCACACTCGGTGCAATTCATGACTTGAATCTTATACTGAGAGTGTTTTGGTGTGTTGTCAAAGTAATCCGTGATAAGGTTCACATGCATCAATTCGAGAAATAACTATCTGGAAGCTTTCACTTTCTTGAAATAAAATTTCTAAAAACTTCACTGATGCAGAATTTTCAATTGGAATATTCAACATAAACGGCCTAAACAATCAGCATCACTCAGCGGCGTTTATGTCATCATAAGAGAAGAAATCAAATTTACAAGATTTACAGTGTTATACTTGATTTCATCTCAATAATGCTCAATTTCATTTGCATTGCATATTATGCAAACTCAGTGAGTAAGCTCTTTTGCCTAGCTTGCATTTAATATACATTTTTCATGCTTCTTGAAACATTTCAGTTATCGTCTGAGGTTCTGTCTTTCTTAATTTGATCAACCGTCTTTAGAATCCGAATGTGCAAAAAGAAGACCATCACTTCACTCGTTTCATGAGGTTATATGTGATAAGATAATTAATCTAAAAATAAGAAAGCTGCAATGTTAAGACCTTCTGACCGGCACTGGAACTGTCCTATATTATTCTGCTCGATGCTCTGCGAGAAAAATACCAGCTTGGGCAGAAGGACAAAAGTTTTGACGTGAATTCAATAGAAAATTAGCTATTTTATGTTTGAAAGAAACTAGTCTCGACGGATTCCTGGAGTACACCAGCAAGTTGAGTTTTTAATCTGAAAACCTCAATGAATTGCTAATGATTAATTCTGGACAATGATTAAATATTCTTTCATAATATATACATCCAGATTTTGTTTTGATTGGCACATATAAGGCACACAGGTTCTTGGAAGCTCATCCGCAATTTTTTAGTTATTTCCAAGAAACAACTTTTAGAAATGAACTTTCCAACTATAACTGTGCTCTATTTTTTCTACTGCGAGTCTTTCTTTATAAACTTTTTGCACTGATTTCAGAACGCCGTTTATAACACTAATTCTGCATTCATTGTAAATATTTTGACTATCATAAAAAGGTTATAAACGTACTTGGAATGGATTTTGGGCTTTTAACCATTGAGCTATTCTTGATCACTATTTAATAGAACGTGAAGTGACAGTTTTTGAAGTGGGAGACAACGGATCCCGTTCAATACACTGTTTAGATCCACTTTCTCACATAATCTCAATCACAGGTGCTCCATAGATAGGCACTTGCGGTAGTGATTTTTCGTATCAAGTGCTTCAATAAATATGGGATCACTTCTCAATATCTGAGTGATCGGCAACATCAAAATCTACTATCTGACCCGACATATTATACATAAATCAAAGCGTTCAGTTTCTCTGAAAATTCAAGCACCTTGGTCCATTGTTTTCTATCAAAATGCTGTAAAAGTGCTGTATTTTTATTATTCCTCGGAATCGTGAAGTATTTCACCCTTCAGAAATCTCGCCATTTCATTTTATTCCTGGGTGTAGGCAACTAGATGACGCCACTCAGTGGAAGCAAAGAACACTTCGGCAATGCCATGGTTCTTCCAGATTCTTTCTGGAGTGCCGGAGATTACCAAATTTGGTGATCAGCTTAGTTTCTCAAGTCCACAAAAGAAGGTCGTCTGTGATATAAAAAGCCTTAATACGACAAGTCATTCCAACCAAATTTTTACTAAATATGATTTTTATGAGGATGTTCACCATGCAGATGTGCTATCAGCTATTACTGAAGCAAGCTCTTGCCGAAAGGCTGTGGAGTGTTGAAAAATGATTTATGGGCTTAGGCAGACATTTAAATACGGCGTCAACACCATCGCTCGAAGTCTGAATAATTGTAACCGCAATTGATGATTTGATGGTAACGTTATGCGTCGATCGGCAGACTAGCATTCCAGAGTCGACTTGCCACATTATGGAGAAACTAAGCCGGACTACGCTACCACATCCACCATATAGCCTTGATATTATTTCATCAAATTACCACTTTTTGTGACGTGTAGACCCATCTGCGAAATAACAATTTTAAAAAATATGACTAGCTCAAAAGTACGCCGGCGGCTTTCTTGGTCGTTAGTCTCAGTCTTTCTAGAAAGAAGGCATCCAATCTTTCCCAGCAAATGGTGCCATATGTTCGGTCATGACGCCGAATATACTTGGATACTCAGGTGGTCTGTCTTCACAAATTGTGCGGATCTCGACACATTTTTCATTCGCTCTTTCTTCTCACAACTGTAGATCTTGGCGGTTGTTTGATTCGACCATGGCCGCAGTGCGACTTTCACACTGTGATCCATCAAACATTGGAAGCTGCAAGTACAGGTGATTGATTCTTCTTATTAGGTGTACAAATACGACTCCGCTTTGATAAAATATTACTTGCCGATTTATTATCCAGAAGTAACTGAAACTGCTTGGCTATGATATCGTTCAACTGCGCATATTCCTGCAAAAATTTCGCTATTCAACTTGTGTGAACTTGCTCTAAAATGGAGCTGCTGTGAAAACATTCTCTTTTCACTCATGCACGAATGGCGCATGGGGAAAATGCTAGTGAAATGGCGCTCATGGTTAGTAAAGCTTCTTGTGGACGGCCCCGAGAGCAACTAATTCTCCAGATTCCTTCAAACTGTTCTCTTTAGCGATCTCTTTGGTGAGCTTCGCGACCCACTTCTTAGCTGTATTTTCTGCAACCACTCTCTCATCGCGTGTCATCGCTTAAGGTCTATTAATCATCAAATATGTGGAGTACTGTGCAAAAATGTTTGAGTCAGCCGGATTCGAACCCAGATCTCACTCTTTCCGGGAGCGTATACTAACCATTGCACTACCGACGCTCGTTTTGCACAGCACTCTTATTTACGCTATAACGCGTTGTAGTACGGTATTTTGAAATGCAGCACGTTATCTCGAGACTAATTAGGCTTGTGAAAGAATATGTCATCATCAAAACACTGTTTATAGAATACTGGAAATAGTGAACGATGACCGATGCACTCACGTAAGCCTTTTTATCATGTATCGGTGTATAGAAGGACATGACTCTCAAACATTAAATTTATTCTATTCAGCAAATTTACTTTTGTTTCAGAGAGTACGGTTTTAGAGAGTCTTGGCAGATTGTCTTCAATCTGTCAGTTGACTAGATGTAGGATACGGTGTCATGGAGATTGCTCTCATCCTTAGGGAAGTGGAGTCATAAAGTATCAAACCTCTTGCTAGAAGTCCAGAAGGCATTATCGTCTGACCGTGGTGGAGGAGCTTGAATGCTTTATCACGGTTACAATTAATTTGCAAAAAAAGCTGTGTTTGGAATCATTCAATATCTCTTCAGGAATGTTGGGTCAAATCAATGAGATTTAGCAGGAGTAATCAACATTAGAAGAAGAATTTAACATACCTTCAAGAAGTGTCAACACGCAGCCGAACCACAAGCGAACCTCCTACCGCATGGACGAGATGGATGGAAGCCTACCAAGTGCACGAAGGGATGGTACCTATAACCGACATGGTAAAATGAGTTAAAGATTATCTCTATCAACTTTATCAAGCACCCCCGTTTCATTATCGGTTGCCTTGGAATTCCATATAAAACATTTGACAAGAAATCATCATTCGTTTGAGAAACATTCTTCTCTCAGCAGCAGAATCCACAAAAAAATCGAGCCATTCCTCACGTTATATGTATATATATTATGCTGTTCTAGGCACGATAATAACAATAATAATGCTTACTTTACTTTACTTTATTTGGTCCGTCATCACAGCGTCTTTTTCACTGTGCGGATCCCCGTACTTTTAAGATTCATTTCGTTTTCCGTTTTCTTCTTGAAAGGCGTAGAATACTGGTTGAGCGTGCCTCCTTGCAATCTTAAGGATAGCTTTACTGTGGAGATCTATAAGACGTTGTTGTTGACTGCCGGAGAGAAGTGGGGGGTAGAGACTGGCTCTACGCGCGCCGTAACCAACACCACAACCACTCAGCCATGGCGTCCCAATAATATAATTGATATAATAGAAGAAGACATTCAAAGCGCTGCTGCGGTGGAAGTCAGAGACACGGAGAAGGTGGCTTCAAGCTCCCAAAAGAGATAACCTTTCACTAAAGTTGTATCAAAAATAATCAGGTAATGTTCGCTCTTCTCGCACAGCTTGCATAGACTGGTATTTTTATAATTATTCATCTCTGGCGTATAAGTTTTTTAGCAAAAAGAACCCCCTGTTGTCCTAGAAATCTTAAATTTCTGTCACGAAAGCTCGGAAAGAACACCCTAGCAACGTGGATATATAAGAAAATGTTGCTCATAGAACGGTAACATAAATCACCTGTATAACCTGTCACCTGTCGTCCCGTTGATCGTCGAGTGACTCGAGCGGGTACCAGCAACTCTTCCATTTTTCCCTATCGCGTGCAAGAGTAGCCCCGTGGGTCCTCCTCGCCCTAGGGATTCGCTGAGCATCATATCTTTCTTCTATCACTTTCGTGAAGAAATCGGACCAACGGGTCAGTGGTCTTCCTTTAGAGCGCTTGACATCCCGAGGAATCCAGTCGGTAACGGCTCTCGTCCGACGATTGTCGTTGAAGCGCATCACGTGTCCGGCCCACCTTATTTTCGATATCCTGGCGTGTAGATCGGAGTCTCTGATTTTCGATCGTTGACGTAGGTCGGAACTTCGGATCCTTTCTCTCATTTGCGAGATACGGGATACTCCTAGCATCGACCTTTCGACTGCGCGTTCGAGAACGCCAAGTGATTTTTCATCCTGCTTACGTAGCGACCACGTTTCTGCTGTATACGATAGGGCAGGGATAATTGTCGAGTCGAAAAGGTGGGCACGGAGTCGGATGTTCTTTGGCCTCTTCACTACATCTTCGATGCTCTTAAACGTTCCCCAAGCCGCTCGTTTCCTCCTGCTCAACTCTGGAGTTAGGTCGTTCATCATGTTGATTTGACAACATAGATAGACGTAACTGGAGCATTCGGAGATTGTCGTTCCGTTGAGCGTGAATGGGGCATTTGGAACCCATCCGTTCCTCATAAACATTGTTTTCGTTAGATTCAGTTGAAGACCAATCTTTCCACAGGCATTTTCGAAATCGATCAACATTCGTTCCGCTTGGCTGATGTTTGGTGTTATGAGAACGATATCGTCAGCAAAGCGAAGATGGTTTAATTGTCGACCGTCAATTTTCACTCGCATTTCGTCCCATTCTAATGTTCGCATTACGTTTTGTGTGAATAGTTTTGGCGAAATTGTATCGTCTTGTCGAGCCCCTCTTCTTAGGTCAATGGTGATGTTGCTGTAGAATGGAGATATTTTGGTCGTGAAATCTTTGTAAAGCTCACGAAGGATCATTATGTACTGAGTAGGGACGCCCTGGTCATCCAGAGCCTCTATAACCTCTTCTGTTTCCACTAAATCAAAGGCTTCTTCAGATCGATGAAAGTGAGACAGAGTGGTTGTTTGTACTCTCGTGAAACTTCAATAAGTCTTGTAATCGTGTGCATGTGGTCCATGGTACTAAATCCTTTTCGGAACCCTGCTTGTTCGCATGGCTGTCCTTCGTCCAGTGTTCTGTCAATCCTGTTTAGGATGACTCGAGTAAAGAGTTTATAGACAACGGACAGTATGCAGATTGGGCGATAATTGCCTATGTCGTGAAGGTCTCCCTTTTTGAACAACAATACGGTCTTGCTGGTTTTCCATTGAATAGGGACCTTGCATTGTGACAGGTAGCGAGTGAAGAGCCGAGCCAGGGTGTTGATGAGAACTGGCGGCAGGGTCTTCAGTTGTTCTGGTCTAATCCTGTCTGGACCGGGTGTTGTTCTGTTCTTCACCGACGATATAGCATGTCGGATTTCGGAAGGGAGGACCGGTGGGACGACATATTCGTCCTCTTTCAATTTATATGACGGTAAGAGGACATGGCTAGCGAGGAGGTCCGAAGAGTATTGGTGGATGATTTTCTCCATAGCCCTTCTCGAAGCTGTGAGTGTCCCGTCAGGGTGTCGGAGTGCAATCATCTTGGTCTTGTAGTTGGCGAAGCCTCGCTGGGCTTTGTCCTAGAAATCTTAAATTTCTGTCACGAAAGCTCGGAAAGAACACCTTAGCAACTTGTATATATAAGAAGATGTTGCTCATACAACGGTAACATAAATACACTTCAAAATTTCCATAGAAGTCGCAGCATGAAATGTTCTGATAATTGATTGGGACTCATCGTTAGACTGATAACGCATTAAGTGTACTCCATCATCGTGACAACTATTCATTGCTTTCTAAAATCCAAGCACTCTGACAACTTGAATGTTTTATGGAATAAGAGGATGTCAAGATTGAAAAAATTCATATTGCAACTTTTTATTTCAGAATTACGAAGTGAATAGTACTGAACACGGCTTTGCTGGCAGATATTGGATATATAATCAACAATAAATCTTCATGAAAACGCTTTTTTAGCAGTGGTGTTATGTTATAGCTATATATCTCAAAAGTATAGAGTAATATGTAAAAATTTGCATCTCAGTAGGGGATTCAAAAGAACATTGAAATTTGTCGCGAATAATGTACTCCTCTTTTTCTAACAGTTAACATTTGACCACGAAAAAGAAAAAGATCGGAAAAGTGAGATCTGGGTCCCGGCTAAAGCAAACGTTTTTTCACAGCACTCCACATATTGGGTATACTCTAACATCATACCACTGCAAGTGAGAGTCAGAATAAAAGAATTTAGACTGATTATCGATATCCAATATCTGTCAACACAAGTGGGTTCAATGCCGATAGCGGCTGCCCCGCCAGACCGTCGACGGTTGGCTGTTGGCAACAACGCGTTATAGCGTAAATAAGAGTGCTGTGCAAAACGAGCGTCGGTAGTGCAACGGTTAGCATACGTTCCCGGAAAGAGTGAGGTCTGGGTTCGAATTCCGGCTGACGCAAACGTTTTTGCACAGTACTCCACATATTGGCTATACTATAAAGATCATACCACTGCAAGTGGCAGTCAAAATAGAGAGAATTTAGGCGGGTTATTAATCATCAATACTTTGCAGTTTTGTTGCATGATAACGCCAGACCTCATGTTCAGAAGCGATCGAAAACATTACAGAAGACCCGAGGTGAGAGGTTTCAAAAACTATACCACGTCCTCCTCACTATTCCGATATTGCACTGTCAGATTAGCACTTGCAATTACCAAATTAAATATACAAAATAGCAAATTTGAAAAGGTTGTTTTTCGCTATCCGCGAGCAAATAAAGAAAGGAACCCTCGTGATCACCAAGAAGCTTTTATAGCAGTGTTAGAGATCATTCAGAAGCTCAAATTAAATCAATCTCATTTGCTGGAGAGGAACGTTTCATAGGAGTGTTAATGACCATTTGAAAGTTGAGACTTCGGGCTACAGCCTCATTGATTGCTCCACAACATGTGAAAAAAATGTGAATAAGCCTTCTGCATCAGAAATAGAGATGAAGTTTTGTAGAGACTATGTAGATTTACGAACAATCGTTGTTGTTTCCGATAAAAATTTAGTTAGGGCAAAACTTGCTGGTCTTTCATAAATTTGCCATGAAAGGTAAGGATAAAGCTGCACGCCTTGATCGAATCCTGAAGAAAGCGCCATTTGTTCTACTTTATCATAGATCTACAAGATGATTGTATGCTTATCTAGACACTAAAATGAATTGCAGTAGCCTAGCGATGTATCACTAGCAAGTCAAGTCTTTACTCTCCCAAGCATGTCTGATACCAATTCGGTGATCTCTGGAAGGCGAAAGGTTTCGTAAGTCCCAGGAGCGAAATTGAGGCACCAATTACCTCTGTGTCACAAGGCAACCTTAACCGCACCGTATCAAATGCCCCTATGAAGTTGGCATTCACGTCCGATTAAGAATGAAATAAGCGGATATCACGCCGACAGTCTATGACAAAATTCAGTTCGTCCCAGTGGTGCCACTAGGAAATTTTAGTACAGGAAATATTCAAAAATGTGCAAACATTAACATTTTCTCGGCTCCGTCTAATTTGTTTCTGCGCGCTGTATGACTTTATATAACCACGGTGGAGCGGCGAAGGTGCAGACTAGCGGTTGTAATGTGGCATGTGTGACCAATGCGTTTCTCCTGCTAAAACCAGTGACGGGCCAAAAATTTATGTCATAGGAGATGAGAAAGGAACGTGACCTCATTTTGAACCGACTCCTCAGTAAGTGTGGAAGGTATGGAGCTAGAAGTGAAAGTCAGTTGCTTGTAGTACTCGCCGTCTTTTGCTCTGCTCGTCGGAGAGAACAAAATAAGGTGTGGCGATTCATAGGATTATGCATGACAGTCATGAGGTCATTGATGACAAAGTGGTCTCATATGGCTTTCTTACAAATAACAGCTATTTTACTACACACTGCGTTAAGCAGGAATCAGCTGGATACTCATGAATGAACACATCATCGACGTGGATGATACGAGAAAAACTTTCTTAATTCTCGTGTGCCACAAGATGCGTGGTATAGAGAACATCGAACCAGTGCGGAAAATGCTGCAAGACATGTTTGCGCAAACAACGGAAGGGCATTAAGGACTCATAATCGTCAGAAAGATTCCACTTGGTGAGCCATTTTTGAGTGATAGGTTCTAATGTCCGAAACGATACAGCTTCTCGCAGTCCTGTGGAGGTTTATTAAGGGCATATTTGGATTTCGTTTTCCAGTAACTTCATGTGTATCATTTTGTTGAAATCCCTTGTGACTGTTGACTTTGTTACTGCTTACCGAGGCACCGTGGCCGTATGGCTGTGACACTCGTCACCGTGCGCGTGGGGCCAGTTCCTACCCTACAGCACTCTCCGGTATTCAACAACGAACAAGCGCCTATGAAACTCACATTTTTAGGCTTGCGAAGATGCAAGCTCAACCAGTATTTTGCGACGATCAAGAAGAAGACGAATAAGCGATTGAATGCTAGAAGAATAGGGCGCGAGGAAAGTTTCGATTATTTTGTTATTGTTAATTTTAGCATTCATATGATGTTTTTTTCTATTGAAACTGATAAGTTCATAGACTTCCTAGTTCAATTTTTGTCAAGGGTCTATTCTATCTATCTGTTCATTCTCATTTGTGATCACGTTATGTTTCGTCAAAATCAACGTATCGCTGTAGTTGAGATGCACATGATGCTCGCACATATTTCCACCGTAATTTCGTCTCAAGCGTGTGTTAAAGTTGTTCGTAGCACGTCTACTCTATGTACCGAGTAGCTGAGACTTTCCCTCCAATGTAGACCACAAGGAGTAATCCACTGGGTTGCGTTAAGGCGAATTTAGCGGTTAATTACCCCTGCGCCGAAAGCTTGAAAACAGCTCTGGACAGATGGCAGTCTTTTAACAGGTCGAATGCTCAAGAGCTCAAACCTGCTGAAGCGTAAATCTGTTGAGGTCAAAGTGCTGAGTATTCCAAGGCTTCTCTACGCCCCGTGCAACTTTCTGGTTATAGCTGGCAGTATTGATTTTGACATTTCTTTCGATGAAGACCAACGACGTCATTACGGTGGCGCAAATGCCGGCCCGGACCATAGCACTGGTCAGAAAATGGCGGTGGCTTGTGGTTGCTACTGCGAACTTCTATTGACCCTCCTTGAAAAACTGACGTTGATTATGGCGATTATTTAATGGTTCAAATTGACACGCGCTTTAGACGAATACGGAGGAAATGTGGGCAAGCAACCTGTGCAATTCAACTACGGCGATTCGTTGATTTTCACAATCCATAACTTGACATTACTGAAAACACAATTAAATAAAACAGATCCTAGACCAAAATTGAAAAAGATTTCGATAGAACCATCAGCATTGATAAAACAAGTATATTAATGCTGAAAGTAACAATGGTAATATCAGAATTTTCCTTGCACCCTGTGTTAAAATCTGCGCAATGAAGAAAACACAGTGAAGACGGGTGATTGCGCGTCGAAAGTGCACTTTTCTGCTTACCGCCGCTACCTGATAGAACTATTGAGCAATTTAGCGACAGCAGTAGTACGAAAAACTACAACTCGGTTAACTCTCAATCTGGTGAAGACAGGAAATCAATCCAGGCTGTGCTATTTTTGGATGACCATATGAATGAGAAGGTTTTGGAGAGACTTCATGCAACTGTACACTTCTGGGCCCACAACTTGCTGTATTTTTGCATTAACAAAGATTATCTAACATTCCATGTACCATATTGTAAGTGGAAGGAAAATGTTAGGCGCATGTTTATTCGTTGATCATCAACTCAACTGAAACGATGCGGAACAGTTACAATGGGCAGATTTGATTTAGCTTTGTTTACCGATCACAAGAAATTCGTATTGCGCCCACAACTTAAAAATTCTATACCGCAGACCCTACCTCTACTTTGTCGTCTGTGAATTGGATGAAGCGGAATTTATTACATTTCGGGTTTATTCGCTGATGTAGTGTAAGTGAAGAAAATGTTCATTTGCCTACTACGTCGATCACCGTAATAATGCAAACAGCATAGCAGCAGAAAGTTTTCATAATCGTTTTTAATTCGATTAAAGTGGAGTCAGCAACAAGGTTTTCGAAGCCTGACCTTAGGCCGTCATACACTGAAGTCCTATTATGAACGTATGGACGTTTTTCAGTGCCGTTATCCAGCAAAATAGGTGTAATCGTTCTCAATGCAGATTTGTGCAGTGATCTTTCTTGTAGGATCAAGCAACGTTTGCTTTTGAACGTTGTTTTCAGTGGAATTAAGTTTTAATTTACTTCGACAATTTGTGATATTAAGTGAATTGTTATAATCGATTATAATAAAACGAATGGAATGATACATCGCTATACAACTGTACATTACAGCATATTGTTTTGTCGGCGAAACGAAGAAAAACTGTGAGAAATTGATACGTTACGCAAACATTTGTCTAATTAGGAGTTTAGAACGCTCAAAAGGGTAGCTAAGCAAGCTTTAACTCTGTATCATCTCCGTTGGGTCACTTAGAATGTCCTCATCCTTATCTCGCCCTCAATTATTAATTGAAAGACCTAAAACATCTAAGAGGTGAGTGTTTTTGAAATGAAGTTATTCCTATGCGACCCAAAAAAGTTTATCTCTTACGTTTTCTGCTAAGGTTATGAAGGCCTTTGATTTAATAACTTGCGAATCAATTTGACCTTTCCAGGCTCTGAAGATGGCGAACCTTGCCGAGACGTAAGCCACCACGACTGTTGTAATATTCGTGCTGCATTATTAACTGTATTGTTATATGCTTCGCTGATATTCGATAAATCATACTACTAACACCTCGGAGTGGCTAAACAGAAGAAGATACTGAATTACTTCAGTAAATAGGATTATAATTCTGCCTCACCGGAGAACTTGGTGGTTTGGCGTAATCGTCTTTTCACGACAATTTGTGAATATGGGAGGCCCAAATAAAGTTGCTGAAGCCTAACGAATGGGGTATCCAGTTTATAAAATTTGTAAATTTGTTTCACACAGAAATTTTTTGTCGTAACAAGAAACAGACATAAATGAGGTTATGTCAGCTGATACCCTCCTCAAAAAAAATTTCGGATAAGAGAGCATTTGTAACAAAGCGTTTTATCGACTTTGGTCTTTCACCTGTATCACCCGACTTCACGTTTGATCGTCGAGTGTCTCTAGCGGTTACCAGCAACACTGCCATTTCTCCCTATCGCGTGTAAGGGTAGCCCTGCCCGTCCTCCTCGCTCTAGGGATTCGCTGGGCATCATACGTTTCTTCTATACTGCTCGTGAAGAAATCGGACCAGCGAGTCGGTGGTCTTCTTATAGAGCGTTTGATGTCTTGAGGAATCCAGTCGGTAACGGCTCTTGTCCATCGGCTGTCGTTGAAGCGCATTACGTGTCCGGCCCATCTTATTTTGATATCCTGGCGTGTAGAACGGCGTCTCTGATTTTCGATCAATGGCGTAGGTCGGGACTTCGGTTCCGTTCTCTCATTTGCGAGTTACAGGATACTCCTAGCATTGACCTTTCGACTGCGCGTTCAATAACGCCAAGGGATCTTTCATCCTGCTTACGTAGCAACCAGGTTTCTACTGCATACGTTAGGTCACGGATAATCGCTGAGTCGAAAAGGTGGGCACGGAGTCGGATGTTTCTTCTTCTCTCACTACATCTTCTATTCTCCTAAACGTTCCTCAAGTCGCTCGTTTCCTCCTGGTCAACTTTGGAGCTAGGACGTTCATTATACATGACTCTCCCCGATAATGCGCGCTCGCTCTTAAAAATGGGCCCAAGTTTCTCACCAGCGCAATCCAAATCTAAGGAAACCCCGTGTAGTATCGCGTGCAATTTACAAGACCTTCAAGATCGGCTCCGCTATAAAGCTAGACAGAACCACCCAATAGGCGCGAACAACAGGAAAATGTAGGGGAATTGCCAACACCGCCTTTTCCTCGAGCGTTCTTTAGACAACAAGGCCCTAATAATGAAGTGGATATCAATTTTCGCATATTTTCGGAAGAAACTCTTAGAATCCTTAGTCACTATCGCGCAAAAAAGTTCAGCTCCAACCTAACATCAACGCAGAAAACGGTATGCGACAGATACGGGAGCTAATAAAGTCCAAAATCATTCGACTACCAGTTAGTGATAAGGGAGGAGAGTTTGTAGTAATTCCCCATAAGTTGGATGTTGAGATAACGAAAAAACATCTAGAGGACACCACACTCTATCGTCCATCATCCAATAAGGAATTTCAAAAACAATATCGAAAGTTGAATAGTGAATGGGTAAAAATAGCAAGTTCGGCTGATTTTAAATCTTCCGTTATTTCTCAACTAAAACTTAGTCCATCATCATGCCTCGTCTTGTACTTACTTATTAGAACTCATAAGTTGGAATGTACTGATGACCTTGCGTCTACCGATCCATCAAAATTCAAAGTTAGACCCATCATCAGCTGTGTAGACGGGCCAACGGATAGAATAATGTGGTTTTCAAACTTAATACTAGTCCAACTACTAAAACACATTCCAGCCCATCTTACCAATACCCAAATGTTCTTGGATCATCCACGTAGCGCGTCTCCCAACAACGCGTACGTAATGGAATCGTTCGACTTAACTGCTCTTTATACAAAAGTGTCGAATGAGTCCGCAATGCAAGCCATATGCGAGCTTCTAACGGAGCACGAACGAACTACGAACATGTGTGGCTTCTCCATTCGGCAGGTCATGGCTCTCTTAAAAGAGTGCCTAAGCTGTTCATTCTTTAGATGGTCTGGGAATTATTTTGCTCAGATCAGAGGACTGGCAATGGGGCAACGACTAGCTCCGACCCTTGCTATCGCTTTTATGTCTAAAGTAGAGGCACCAATATTCGATCTCCGGCCGTTGCTCTACTGTAGGTATATAGATGATTGTTTTGTCGTCTGCTCAACGCAAGAGGAGATGGACAAATGTTTTGAGTTGTTAAATAGCCAGTTAGAGTACATAACGTTCACCCGTGAGAAACGTAAGGAAAATTGGTTTCCATTTTCAAACGTTCAAGTTAACCTCTCTAAAAACTCCTACAACACAAAGTGGTATCGTAAACCAATCAAGAAAAACATCCTGGTTCACTACCTATCTGCTCATCCCTCGCACACAAAATGCGCAGTTTTAAAAAACATGTTTCGAACAGCTGCTAATGTGTGCACAGGAAAAGAACACAAGGTAGAGTCCCTGAGCTTGGCACGAAAAATAGCCACCTCTAATGGCTACAACACGTTAGGAACTTCTCGGGTTAAATTTAGAGGAAATTCGGTGCCCCTATACGGAAGGTCTAGCGAGAATAAAGTTCCATTCATCCTGCCTTTTCTTTCTAACGAAGTGAGTGCAGCCATTAAACGCTGCTTAAAAAGAGCACGTTTAGATAATTTGGTAGCAGTAGTCGAGATACCACCTAAAACACTAAAACGCCAATTAGTGCGCAACCGGCTGTATGATCGTCTCTGCGAAACCAACGAATGCAAAGTTTGCCCTAACGGCAGACACGGCGACTGCAAGAGGTCGGGTACAATTTACCTGATCTCTTGCGAGGCATGCGGGGATGAATATATTGGCGAAAGGGTAGACCACTCTGCATCCGCGTAAAAGAGCACCTAGCTGGGAAACGTAACTCCGACCCAAAAACCCCACTAGGCACGCATAGGGAACAGAAGCATAATGGAGCAGATTTTGACGTTAAAGTCGCGGTCCTTGCACAGGAATTGAAAAACGTCTACGCGTTAAACTTTGGATGCCTTCTGGATTCATAGCAAAGGCCCAAAAATGAACCGCAAAGAGGAATGCCTCGTAACAACGCGTGACCTAGCACCATATCTCAGGCTAATTTTCCCGACCTGAGCCAGGCACAGTCTTACAATAGCATAGACTCCAAATGGCAGGTCTTCAATGATTAATTGAACGACCTAAAACATCTAAGCCATGAGTGTTTTTGAAATGACGTTTTTTCTATGCGACCCAAAAATTTATCTCTTACATTTTCTGCTAGGGTTATGAAGGTCTTTGATTTAATAATTTGCGAATCAATTTGACCTTTCCAGGCTCTGAAGATGGCGAACCTTGCCGAATCGTTAGCCACCACGACTTTTGTAATATTCGTGCTGCATTATTAACTGTATTGTTATGTGCTTCGCTGATATTCAATAAATAATATCATTAACACCTCGGAGCGGCTAAACAGAAGAAGATACTGATTTACAAATATAGCTTCTCAATGTGATGATCTGGTTGTCAAACTGTGATGCACATAACGGATAAGTCATTTCTCCACAGAAACGCTTTAGCTAAAAAACTGAGAAGATTCACTGAGAATTACAGCAGAAGTGGCAGTGCTGGTGATCGAAATCGCATACCCGACCAAACCTGACCCTGCAAAAAGTGCTGCATTGTTCGGAAATGGCCAAAGTCACGAAATCAAAAAGACGAAGAATATCCAGACCCTCAATGGGAATTTCCCATATGAGAAAGTATTACTCCCGAGATATGCATGAAAGTTATCTCATGCTTACCAAAGTCCTCAGAACTTTCATTCCAAGCGTAGTGTTACTGCTGAAATTTTTTGAATAACTCACATCGCTGCAGTGTGCAGTATCATTTGAAGAATCAAACTATGCGCTTACAAATTACAAACCACAAACAACAGCATTCATTGCTTGCTATATCAAATTATCCTAGAGCTCCTAGAAGAATTATTATTAATTATTATTTATTATTAGAATTATTAGAATTATCCTAGAATTATGAGTATTGTCGAGTAAGAGCTTATCGAAACTGAAAAACTTGTGCCATATTACGTAAATTCAGAGATACAAAATGATCATGTAATTGTATATCTGATTATATATTCGGTTGCCATAAATATGTTGCGAATCGATATTGACACTAAGAAATGAGAGATGTTCACGGTGGAAATCTAATATATAAATGAGATTTCATAATACATACAATGAGGTTTGGAAATGAGTTTGTATTCACAAAGATTTGTTTTCCGCTGGAACCTTCGGAGCCTTAGGTCAATAAACAGTGCAACGCTTGTTACTTTCCATGTCAGGAAATTCTCGCCAACATTTTGAAAATGAATGGAACTTATCAACCCACGCTTTATGTCACTCACTACATCGTTGATGATGCAATGGAGGAGATGTTTTCGAGAACAATTTTCAAGTCGTTCAGAGTGTAGCCGTTAGCACAGAGCTCTTCAAAATCTAAAATTCAAACCATCGTATGCTGCACAGCTACTCCAATCCACTAACCCATCTAACTTAAATTCATTGTAGGAGTGGACACGATAACTTATCTATTCCACTGATTTATGGTGGAAGTAGGTAGAATGACTTATGTTGTCTCTTCGACTGCTTATGTCCTTAGTATAAGGATCAGAATTATGCTCATCGACCTTTCGAAAAGAGTAAAATTAAGCAGTTTCAGTCGTTCGCAGACTTTACGTTTAGATAAACGTCGGCAGAATGGAAAGCATATATGCTTGTCATAAAACTCTCATGAAGTCTCCATAGGAGATCTCTTCAAAACGATGATTCGTGTAAAACTATGATATAATCACCATTTTATTCCCAGCTTTAAGGATATTACGCAGTAATCGTCATATCTCACTTTCAAAATTTCTTTTTTGGTATTATATCACTGGTTTGTTTTTTCAAGCAATACTAAAAATCCTAATAATAAAAAAATATCACGTTTAGTCCCGTTAGCCAATGGATGACTTGATTAGATTATAGTTAAATCACAATCTGTACTGATTGGCTTCCAAACCTATTATGTAGGTGCTTGGCTGGTACTTGAACCGAAGAGCTCTTCCCAATTTCACATGTGGCTTCAATCTTTTGTTTTGCTGTTTATCGCCAAAAAGGGTCCATGGAATTTACAGTGCTTCAGTTATCATAGAAGTCGAATTTGATAACGGATAATTCAGCAGTCGTGTTGAACTTGGAGGTTGGCGATTATCCATGTTCATTTTGTGCATACATTAAAGAGCCATGTACCTAATTATGCGTCCAGTTAAGTGAATACGATTGCTATTGTCATAATTGGAGGTAGAATGAAACAGTTAGTTATGCAGTATATCAGAATAAGAAAGTGATAAGCAGTGATTGATTCGATTTCCTCTTTAGCTTACTACAGTAAGTCAACATGGTGCTTAAGCTCTGACATCTGCAAGTTTCCATGAGAACCGTATGGATCAGAATTTTACATCATTTCTGATGAAGACAAAATCCTCCAGCAGCAGCTGAAGCAAAACATGAAGTTATGATGATCTTCGTAGAGGATGATTGCGAGAATATGATTCGTTATGCAAGAAGTGTTGAATACCGCAGTAATTTGTGATGGTCAATCCTGGAAATCATTGCGAGCTGTAATTCTAGTCGACAAATTATTTGAATGTTTCAGAGGATCAACCTAAATTTTATTATCTAGCAGCTCTTCCTATTTTTTAGTCCGCTTTTCGTACTTGTTTTAAAAACTTAAGAAATGCCTATTTTAGATCTAAGTTTGTTCTTAAAAAGACCTTCTTACTACGATTTACTAGCGGAAAAAATCACGTGATTGTGGAGTGCGCTGTTTCAACATCACAGCAGGTTTTTTGATATCATACAGCGAAGATTTGAATCTAGGCAGACTTCTCTGCTACGAAAAACATAGATTATTTATAAAAGGACCTGAAAACGTAATACTAGCGAGAGAAGCGCCCCGTCCTCCTCAAATTTGACAAACTAAATAGAATGCAGTCATATTGCCTGGAATGCAGTCCTACTTCCTCGACTTTCCGAAAAGAAGTTCCAGTTCTTCTGGTTAGATGGGAACAAATGAAAAGTCAGTCTCATTCGCTGAAGAGGGATTTTTCATAGGAGCGTAGTAACCATTCGAAAGCTGAAAATTGAGGCTACCGTCCTACGTCGCCGGTTTTCAGATTACCCTTTCATAACGTTGCAACGTCCAGATCAACAATCATATTTCCCACTCGGTTTTTGCCTTTGTCTTCATCACACGTATAATGCTGGAAGCCGAAAAGCATGTCAAGGTGTAGAGAAGCTTTCGTAGTAACATAGTCAGTCGTTGTATCTAAAGTTTCTTTCAATGCGGAGGAAAAATTACCAATTGAATAACAAAATATCGATCGTTCCGTCTCGCCCCGCTCCTACTACGCCCCTACGGCTCTGCAGCGGCCTTCGTTTTGTTAGCCTCTAAACAGCGTTACGAAAAGGATGGAACTTGACCTTGTTTCACAGCTAAACCGTATTTCCAGGAAATAAGCACATCACTAGAGTCAAGAAACATTACGTTATCAGACGATTACTAATAGTCTAAAGAAAGTGCACTATCCGGCGAGGTACAAGTTATCATTTAAGGATGTAGTTTTCTCGTTAAAACATACAAAATATAGACGGAATATGGATGATATAGATGTTCTTTTTACTAAGATTATCTATGCAGAAGCTTTTCGAATGAAGTTGCATTATTTCATGATGATCATGCTCCCTCAAAATCTAGGTTCTTCTCCTCGCTTCCATCATGCTGTCTATTTCAATGGTGGCGTTAAGAGTTGAACTGAACATATTATGCATGCCGCCTTACACTTTTACATGCGAAAATACAAATGGAAAGATTGTTATTAGCCAGGCATCATTTCGAGTGTAGTCCAAGCTCAACAATTCATGATGATGATTATATTGTTTGCGCTGCATCACTAAACTGATTATCGTATTGCAACACTGATATTCGATAAATAGTGTTAATAATAGCTTGTAACTGCTTAACAGCAGAAAGTAGTGATATATTGAGGTTGTTCATAGCAACAATCAACATTGATCGTATTTTTCGTTAAATCAAGAATCATCAGCTGCCAAAATACCTACTTATACTGCTCCATTACATTTTTGCCTAAATTCTCTGGATTTTAGAAGCGCTGAAAGAATTTGGTGTTCGTTTTGAAAGAAAGCATTTCTTGGCATGGAATAGTAATGAAGTAGTAACAGTGCAGTTATAGCACATAATCAATGCTTAAGCTCATTTTCGCTTCCTAACCAACAAAGTTTAACGTTACTATTGGTGACTGGTGTAAGAGGATATTCATTTACTTGGATAATAAGTTAACCCTTTCTCAACATGTTCAGATACCATGATTTCCTTTCCTTTCGCCGCATTCTATCCGTCTCCTCTGCTACGGTGGGGTTTGTATATGGATTTAGCTGCAGCTTGATTCTCAACGATATGCCGATTTCTTACTTCTTTATATAGTTTTTGATGATTTTAACTGTCTTTTCGAGGTTTTGTTACGAATTCATTCATGGTAACAGTTCAGTATACTCCTGTTTCGGCGGTTTCGCCATGACCAGCGCTTTTTCTTGAGCAGCCGCCTCTAATTTTGATTTCGCTGTTACGGCCTAATAAGAAGGCCTTTTCATTTGATCTCAAGTGCAATAATGAAAATATCAAAATTTGAAGCTATCGTGTCAATGGAAAGACTTAATGAGAGTAAAGAATAAATTCCGAAAAGATGAAAGTGCCTCGGACAACTACGGCTTTGTCATCTATTGTTTACAGGTTTTTCATGATATTTGAGGTAGCTCCACGAGGAGATCATCAAGTTACAATGTATGAATTTTTCATTTTAATTTAATGACATTTCCGTGGTCAAATCGGAAATACTTTCACACAAATTTATATCATTCAAGAGCAGTTGGGCTCGAAATACCTGAATTCATGAGTTCAGCGAGATTTCTTCTCGATTTGATAAAGCTAATTTTAGCTTGCACATAAAGCCATTTTCCGACTGACGATGAGCATTATTATAAATGAAACTTTGATGTGTATGTAATGTCTTAATGTTTAATAAAAAATGTCTCAAAACACATTGCAGTTCGACTTCAGTTTCCCCCGGCATCGGCAGATGCCGAAAGGAAGTGCGATCCAAACTGACCAGATACCAACAAGCGAATCGCTCTGTTCACTACATTTTGCCACATTGTTCTCGACCAGTTCGCCATGACGACGTTTGTGGTCTCCACAGAACTGTTTCTTTACAGAACAAATTTGTGCAAAAAGGAAAGCTGTTCGTACCATGAGAGTTCTTAAGATTGTCAAGTGTGTATCGGAATTAGGCGTTGTGTTTTTTTTCTCGCTTGCTACACATTTTATTGTTCACTACCTTCATTCTCTTTCGAATTCCCTTAACCGTGCTGCTGACTATAATGCAGTACTCTTTGTTCCATTCGCATTCGTGACTGTAAGAGAGTATAAATTTTAGAAGACGCGTTCTTTTATTGCAGTAGAAGACTGAAAAGCCTAAAGCAATTTTAAGCAATAATTTTCTTTCTGTTCTCCACTACCCTTTGAATTTCTCAAAACAAAGAAAACTCCCTCTTACTCAATAATGTGGGAAACTCGTTCAAAAAATCTTAGATTTTACAGGCCCTGACTTTGGCGCCACTTTGGATTCCTTCCTTTGTTTTGCCACAGTGGCAAGTATTTTCAATAAAATTGTTTATTTCTCATAATTAGAAAGTGTTAGGCTGCTCTTTTTACCTGTTATGCTTTTGGATGCCATCTTTCAACTGGCTGTTGAATATTAAAGACTCACTCTTCTGTACTGGGCTGATAACCATAGGGCATTCATTGGTGTGTAGCTAATCGAAACACTAAGCTGACCCAAAATGGATGAGATTAGAGCATCGGATAGGAGTGTACTACGAGCTTGTAGTTCAAGAACATCAAAGACATGAAAAACAAGCTTTTGTTCTACCAACTGGCAGAATTTACTCAGAAGCGTATTCACATGAGTTATCTATGCAAGTTATAAAAGCACTATGATCTTAACGTACAGCAAAAAAAGCAGCTTGCTTCCTACTCCTACTCAAAATTGGCGAGGAAGATCATTGAAATCACTGTTTGCATCAAATTAAAAAGTTAAACTTTTTAATTAAACAAATAAAAGCCATTTATGAAATTCGACGAGTGTCGCGACGAATTTAAGCCACATACAAATTCTGAGTAGCAAATCCGTTGTTGCCTTGCGTAAGAGTTTATTCAAAAAGTAAAAAATCACTTTTTAGTTGAGTTTACAATGTTCACTGAAATATCTAAGAGTGGAAAACGAAAATTCGTAAGAATACGGCAAGACTTCCAAGATCTTTTGAAGACAAGACTACGACAGATCTTTTGAATGTTTTTCCAGAGTAGATGAGGTGGTTGAACGGCCATTTCGAAGGAGACCATCATTCCCTTACGTGTCTTCATAGCACGGGTTCAGAATCATCCGATAGCCACAATGTCGTTTGTTTTCAATCTCGTGTTGTGCAACTCAACTATGCGATGCATTCATTTTACGATCCATAACTTGAGCCCATCTGGAAAAAGACAAGTAAATAAAACAGATTCCAGACCAGAAGTGAACAAAGAATTTTATAAATTGTCAGCACTATGAAGAATTATGATACTGTTCTATTATGGCGGCGCCATTTGAGGCCTTCAGTAAGAACGTATTTTTTGCTGTTATCTGAGGAAAGTACGATTATCTGATAGCTTAAATCAAGCGATTTTTAGGTGTATTTTTGTCTTTCATATTGCTTGTTTATAATGCCGTACCAGGCATAATGAGATTTTGCTTCACATTCGAAGTTTCCTCGTTTGATAAAAGTTTTCTAATATAAAGCAAATCTTTCTGATTGAGAAAATGTTTTTGCACTTTAGGAAGAACTTCTCAGAGCCCTGCAATTCTCACAAGAAGAGTGGGTTTCATTCAGTGGAAATATCGCTGATTTCCGCACCCCTTCACAAACAAAGGTGTTTTGCAATTTCTCCAAGTTGCTTCTTAGCTTAATCAATATCTCTAATCTAGACAATTCCAGCGATATACCTAGGTTCTGAAGGAAGCCTTTCAGTATGCTGTAATAGCCAATATAAAAGTATGTTTCACAATGAGGCGTTTCAACGCGTCTTCGCGGAGAGAATTTCCCTCAGACTTTTAGGAATCATGCGATAGTCTGAATTCTGCTGATTTCAGTGATACACTTGGTTTTTCGAAAGGACTTCTTAATGAGCTGTGATAGGTTAGGGTGCGCAATGCAGCGACGGCACCTGGTCACCATCCATTGTCAGCTATGTGAATGAGATTTCGCAATACTGGCCCTTGACTGACGAGCGATCTCAGCATTTACTACATTGATTAGTCATTACAAGTCAACTGCCTTGAACTGTCTTTTGATTCTCATCGATTTCACTTAATCATAAGCATTTTTGCCTCGCCAAGAGCAGAAAAAGAGGCCTTTATGTTCCTACAAAGACACGACGCGTTACAATCCAAACGTCTGTGCAAGAAGGAACATCTAAAGCCTCACTTCGATTCAAAAAAATGCTTGGCAATGTTAAAAGCGCAGATGTTGCGAGAAGGACGGTATTAGAGTCGAATATTGGTTTGGGAGCAGTCGTCTTCCTTTTGTTACTGCTCTCCATTTCTTCCACGGTCGGAGTGAAGAGTCAACGTTGCGTAGGAAGTGCAGCTAAAATCTTGACGTGAGCAGTGGCACAGTTGTAGACTGAAATAACTATTTACGCGAAGCTGTTGCAGAGCAGCTGATTCAACGCCGTGGTAAAAACATTAGGGGCAAAGGCAAGATTGTGGAGATAGACGAATCAGTGTTCATAAAGGAAGAACAATGCTGAACGTTTGGTACTCCGATAAATGGGTCTTTGGAAGAGTCTACCGTGGGAAATACAATGCTTCTTTTTAGCGGCTCTAGATCGCACAACACCAATCTTACTGGGTGCTATCAAACACAGCTTTGCCCAAGTTTCTACTATTTGTTCCGATTGTTGGAAAGGGTACACAATTGAAGATATACAAAAACTGGTTTCCAGCGCTTCACGGTTAACCATCGTCACAATTTTGTAGACCACACACAGATACTGACTCTCATACGATAGCAAGGACGTGGAGATCTGCAAAATGGCGCAAGAGAGAGGCATCGAGGGAGCGCACGCCATTTCTTGGAGTACTACTTGGCTGACTTCATACGGCCTAAAATGATCGTATGTGAAAATACGTGATTGTTGCGACATTCCGTTTATTTTTCGCTATTGTCCCAGTTGTAATCTCCTTTGTCGATTTAGGTGACAACATCTTTAAATCACTCTTGGATGCGATCACAGTTTTCTGGCCTTTTGAACAATGATTTATATTTTATTGTGAGTTAGTCAATCATTAAAAAACAAAAATTATTTTCAACTAACCTTTTTTTCTGAAAAAGCATATGGACGTGTAGAAAAAATTTGGAGCGTCCGCGAGATCTGTGATGTTCATCATAATCCACATGTGATTTATGCAGCGGATTGGTATTACAGCTGTACACACACCCCAACCGACTAGAAGTGCTCACAGTGTAAAACCCAATATTCTGTCAGTGTCATGAAAGCAAAATGAGTCATTATAATCGGAAGCATTTCTCTATCTAACGATTAAAAGTTCATGACAACAAACTCTTATCCAGTAGAAAATCTTCAAGTGAGAAACAAAATCCTGTTTCGACTGGCACGGCGCTCAAAGAAAAGCTATTTGAGAAACCAAACATGCCATTGAAATTTACTCGATTTGAGCAATCGATAAAATACAGAAACGTATTGCAAAAGCACAAAATACGTTTTTACGGAAGGCCTCAATTGGCTCTGCCATTATAGACAGTATCTTTCAAAAAGAATGTTTAAAACCTCAGCGAGGTTGGTGCGCCAGGGCCATACACGCGTGTTTCGGAGGTCCTCGCCCTCTTCGTCAGTGACCCACACCCTACATTAAGTTTTGCATTGTAGCATGGAGGAAGGCTTATATGGTGACGGCACAGTGCAGAATGACATTGGTTCATCACCACTTCTCAGTCAATGGATCTCGGCTGGCAGAACAGAATTGATCCATAGCATCGACTGTCTTTTAAACCTCGCATTGAACATTCAAAATATTTTCGAAATGTGGGGCGTAGGTCAGTGACTAGAAGGGCGAGACTTCCCAAACACGCGTGTATGGTCCTCGCGTACCAACCTCGCTAAGGCTTTGAACACGCTTTTTGAAATTATTTTGAACTTGTATTGCGAGGTTATAGAAGCAGTCGATGCCATGGATCAGTACCAAAATTATTATATCAATGCTAAAACTGACAGAATAGAAACTTGACAGAACTTTGACGCACACTATATACATATATATATATAAGATTATGATAATATATTATATTATATATTATATATATTATCATAATATATTATAATATATATTATTATAATGATATATAATATATTATATATTATGTATATAGTAACTATAATAATATAATATGTAATTAGATCAAAACTAAATCAAAAGATCGACTGTTTTGAAACCACGAAAAAAACATTCAATATAATTCCAAAAAAGAATGATTTAAGCTTCAAAACGAGGTTGTTACGCCAGGGTCATACACCGGTGTTTCGGAGGTTCGTCCTCCTCGTCAGTGACCCCCGCCCCACATTCAGCCCTACATTGAAGCAAGGAGGGAGGCGTATGTGGTGATGGAACAGTGTACAATGACACTGGTCCATCACCACCCCTCAGTCGATGGATTTTTTGCTGTTAGATCAAAACTAAATCAAAAGATCGACTGTTTTTGAAACCACGAAAAAATATTCAATATAATTCCAAAAAAGAATGATTTAAGCTTCAAAACGAGGTTGTTACGCCAGGGTCATACACCGGTGTTTCGGAGGTTCGTCCTCCTCGTCAGTGACCCCCGCCCCACATTCAGCCCTGCATTGAAGCAAGGAGGGAGAAATACCGGTGTATGACCCTGGAGTAACAACCTCGTTTTGAAACTTAAATCATTCTTTTTGGAATTATATTGAATGTTTTTTTCGGGGTTTCAAAAACAGTCGATCTTTTGATTTAGTTTTGATCTAACAGCAAAAAATCCATCGACTGAGGGGTGGTGATGGACCAGTGTCATTGTACACTGTTCCATCACCACATACGCCTCCCTCCTTGCTTCAATGTAGGGCTGAATGTGGGGCGGGGGTCACTGACGAGGAGGACGAACCTCCGAAACACCGGTGTATGACCCTGGCGTAACAACCTCGTTTTTAAGCTTAAATCATTCTTTTTTGGAATAATATGTAATTGTGTTGCATCAGTTATCAAAAAAAAAACTAGAAGATTTCGATACAGAGGAAGATATTTCAGTGAGTAACAGGAATTGTGGTGCGTGGAACGATTTCGGGCTGCCGCTTCGCGAAGCGTTACTTCCGTTATCTAATTGGAAGCTTCTCCTCCATTTCAAAAAATTTTCAAGCTTTGGAATTTTTCAAATGTATACCACTGATGTAGAGCAATGTGCAAAACTTTCGTGTCAGGCGGGACTAGAACCCGCACCTCACTCTTTCCGGGAATGCGTGCTCTATCCGTTACACTTCTGACGCCCCACTCTGCACATCGCTCTTTTTACGTTCAGCGCACCTATCTGCCAGCCGCCAGCCTCCAACGGCTTGGCCCGGGTAGTCGGTCACGACATTTTTTTACTTAATGTGAATGAATGCATATCTGGCCTTCAATGACTTGCAGTGGCCTCCCGCTGAACCGAGTCAGCGCTGCTTATCCTCCCGAACAAGTCTGAGACCTGCCTGGTACCAATTCACGACCCCGGAGGGATGGATGGCTTGGTGAGCCATGAGCGCGAGATCGAACCAGTGACCTCGTGTGCGACGCAGGGCATCCTCTAACCACTGCGCCATATGCATTAGTGGGTGTATATTTGAACACCATACCCACCGCTAAAAGCGGTTAGATCAAAACGAATATGCTTTAGAATTTGTTTTCCGTTATATGAGTGTTAGCCTTCTATTTTCAACCTATGTGTTAAAAACAGCTGTAAATCTGAAGCAACGATCTTGTTACTCTGGGTGCAATACGTTATCTTTCTTCTTGCTTTCAGAGAGGTCTATGTAGACTTTTTGTAGATTTAACCCATTGGGAACCTTATGGTATGTACGTGTACCATAATCAGCCCCCCCGCCAGGATTTTTCTTCTACGGCTCAAGCACATGGAGCAACGAAAATGTGGAAATTATCTGTTACATTTAGGTTCAAAGAAGATTACCACAACTAAATAATAGACGCACATCTCTCTTGAAACGAACATCTTTCCAACTGTTTTATAACATTTATTTACAGTGGCTTCTTTTACACATGTCTCTGTAGTCGCTCGATAGCTTGAGAAATGCTAATTCTGATATCAAGCTTGGTTAATGGTTTGACTTTCAGATTACGTTTCACTAACCAATAAATGGCAACGTTTTGCAATAGCGGAATTGTGATATCACACAATGAAATTTTGATGCTAAGCAAATTTGGCTCCTATAAAGGCATTATTAACTGGAGGGACTCATGAGAACGTGTTTTGAGCGAAAGTATCGCCCAGTTTCTTTTGAAAATTCATACTATTCGTCACGAATTGAATGTAGTGCAGTCTCATTATGTGGACTGTGTTAGTGTTTTCCTTCATTAGTCACTCAGCAGAGCTTTTTTCATTGAACTATTACTAATTATTCAATAGCTCGGAAATGAAAACTTTATTACTAAACCTTGCTTGCCAAAAAAACCTCTATAGCCCAATCTTTTTGAATAGTGTCCTAGGATTTTGACTACCACCGAAAAGTCGTCAGGTGTTATGCCCTTCTTTCTTATAAGCACCTAGTGGAGTGCTTGCGTGACTTTTCGATTACTCGTCTAAACAAACTTTTATGCAGACATAAAGTTGGTATAGGTCGTTTTGCCTTTGTGGTTCACCGAGTAGCTACAGTTTTGCACGGTAGAGAAACAAAGAAAGAAGTCAGTACCCTTAATACCATAAGCAGCTTTCTTGAATGACCACGAAGAAAGGCCACTGACGCCCAGATCAAAAAGAGAGGGACACGGCCCTACAGCGAAAGCAGTAGTGTAGTATCCTGAATGGTTAAATAGATTTAATTTTGCTGTTCGTAACACTTGAGTCAAGCACCACTATTGGAAGACGTATTTAACACTCTGGCGTTCACGCGTTGATAGGCGGGGGCGTCGCGCCGTCGCGCTCGTTGGCACTCGCTAGCCGGGGCACATGCGTCTGTGTGTGAAACTGTCATTGTGCCGGCGCTCTTTTGGAGCAAGAGATCCTATGCGCACCGTCCTTGGTAGTCTATTGAGACCGTAGAAAAATTGAGAGTGACAAGAGAGGCAGAGGAGAGTACGCCCTGGCTATACAGCCACTCACTAAGAAGCTGTCACTGTAACTATCACTATCACCGCCCACCATCACTACCACTGTCACTGTCACTATCACTATAGCTATCACTATCACTATCACCATCAAGCACTATCATCACTATCTCTACCAATCACTATCACTACCCGCCATTATCACTATGATCATTGTCACTACCATCATTGTCACTATCCATCATTGTCGCTAACTCACTATGATCACTATCACTACAGTCATTATCACTATGATCACTTTCTTTATCATCATTATGTGCCTTTATCAGATCTCACAAACAGCTCAAAAGGGTGGCAATTGTTATCACTTTTGTAATTATTGGCATTATCGAAAGCGTGATCATTTATCGCTATCATACTCATTTTCATTATGTCATCATTTAGCAATGTAGTCCTTGCCGTTGAAACATAAGATATGTAGATAAAATATTGAAGATCTACATGTCCTCTTTGCTGAGAATATCTGCGTAGGAAGTTTTTTCAATGAAATTCCATCGTTTCATGATGAAAATGCTCTCTTAGAACCATCTGAGTTCGTCTCCCCGCATCCATCATGCTGTTTAGAGTCTGCCTTCTCACAAGACTTACCTCCTTCCTCACGGGGGCGCCACGCCGCCATAACAGTAACTGAAGGGATTTGACGCCGCGCGCGGTGTGTGGGGCGAAACGTCCCACATGGTCGTCAGAGTGTTAATTAACCAGTGGTCTAGGAGATTTAGCCAGAAGTGAGAAATCCAACTATCACATTGTGTCATCAATGATTTGTAAACCGCCCTATGGTTATCTCTGTAAAATGAGAACCTGTCTAATATGTTCCTTAAGGCGGAGAAGAAGACTGGCTTGAGGTACAGCTGTATTATACTCCTTCTCTTGCGAGACATGCGTTAATGAATAAATCAGCAAAACCACGTTCATTACTTTGTCCTCAGAAGAAAGAAAGCCCAGCAGGTCAAAGGGTGTACAAGCACCTACTTTGAGTGCATGTAGATAGGAAGGCATATTGCTGACAACTTGAGGTGGAAGTCAAAATCTTGGGCACAATTCGAAAATTCGAAAACTCTTGAAATGACGAAGAAGGGAGAGTGCTCTGACATAGCAAACCATATGTCACCTTATCTTAAAATGATTTTCTAATTTTGACATTAGCTGATACCTTTGTTCAGTTAGCTCGCTCGCGTTGTACGGGATTCATACGTTATCCCACGAAGAGCATGACAGTCCTACACCTGAATAGCAACGGTGAGTGATTTCTTGCGAACGAATGTGACATAATTGAATACCATAGATATTTCACACATGCCATTAGTAATTCACGCACAAGCATACACCGACTTAAGTTTAGGCTGGTGACGAATGCAAAGTCTCTAAACGTCAACCATCAAGATCCAAGAAGACACGGTGGCCTGCCAACCTTGTAATGTGAGTGGTTGAAATTTGTCGCCATACATTGCATTCAAGCTTCAAGAAGAATGCTGTCACAGAACTTTTCATCCTTTCAGTTCAGCAATTCAGCCAAAACATCACTGAAATGTGTTTAAAACAGGGGACCTCCTACGGCAAAACTGAACTGCCATTCAGACAAATGCTCGGATTTGATAAAAAACTCGTATCAAAATCGATTATTCTACCAGCGCTAAGGATGATAGCATTGGTCATTTGCGAAGCGGACACTGAAGAGTAATTGCGTTTTCAGGGCGAAAAATCTCCCCACATTCTGAACTAAAACTACGAAATCTTCCTTTTTTCCAACTACAATAACCTGTCATCCTCAACGAGTAATTCTGCAAAGTGTCGGTTGAACTCTCCTACTACACTGATCACGATACAAGTTTTTACGAACATTCTTTGATTATAACAGTGCACAGGCGACCTTCCGGAGCTACTCGAAATAGCCATTCCTTGCATTTGATGAATTGAAAGAACTCTTGTGACATTCCTTTTTGAATTCGGTCAGATGTTGTTCACGCAGGAAAGTGTGTTCATTGAGCGGAATGGGACCATATCGGACGGCGCAGCATCTTAACTGTTGGGCTAAGTGCGGCGAGACCTCGATTCTTCCAATTATTCATTTTTTTCTTAGCCATCTTTGCGGTGTAAGGTATGGCATACGTCGACTACAGATGTAAGTAGTTTAGCGTTGTTTCCGGCCAGCGTCTAGATATCTTTCTCATTGGAAGTACATTTATACTGGCCTTACTGTTTTTGAATTCATAATCATCGAAAGCAAGTATAACCTGCTCAGAGTGTTGAGACGACTAACAGTAGGCCCTCTAGATTTGGAATAGATAACATCTTGTTTCTTATCTCCGTAAACATAATTTGATCCTCTCCTGATTCATGTAGTCGGCCTTGTATGGCTAGAACTCCAGCATCTAACATTGAGAGAAAATCTAGACATAAAATATGTTTCAACATAACGTCACCGTATGCGAGTGACCACTGAAACATCCATACGCTTGCGCAAGCGAATGATCTATCAGCAAACTATGCCCGTCATATTTCGATTTTAGCATGAGTGCTACTAAACACATTAATATGGCTGAAACAACGACTCAATAAGACTTTGAAAACGTGAAATCTCGTTCAATAAGAAGAGACATAAGTTGAAATCAATTCAACAGCCTATCCGTACTAGCAGAGATGTTGGATGAGCTTATAGCTGCTGCTTAAGATGTTCAGAAGGAATTTTATCCTGCTGCCAAACATCATTTCTGATGAAAGGGATAATTCTAGTGAAAGATAGCCTGTCTCTCCAGAAATTTCTCACGTTTTAACGAGAAAACTACTTCCTTCCTCTAAAAAGATCAACGCAGTCAGCAGCGCGTTAAAATCGCTTTGCGCACAATCATTCGAAGGCGCGCGCGTTCTATTATTTATAAAACCGTCTCGTCAAAATTCAAACGCCATTCGTATTATAATTGTAGGAGACGTTTTCTATCGCTCTTAGAGTGCAAGCCCTTTTTCACACTGCAAATGAACCCACTATATTGTTCAACGGACAAGATAACTAGTTCGAGTGCGAAAAGTAGTATTCTTTTTACTCTAACACCGCTGTTGTAAATATTTTCAAACATTACCCAGCGTTAAAATTGCCAGATTTGACGTTATCGGCCGACTGCCAGCGGTCCAGCGTAGGCCACCCACATACCCTAACCAAACAAGCGAAGCAAACTGAACATGGAGCAATATTGCTTTCCCTTCTGCACGCGTCAGTAAAAGGACTGTTTTATAACCGACAGTTATGCGAAATCACTAGTCGCGCTTTCGAATTGAAAAGCGGAAGGAGAATGTCATGGAGGACTGTTTGTCTTCGCGCCAGTTTGAATTATAACACCACGAAACTTCCCAATCAGCTATATTTAGCGCTCATAAAAGCTTTGGATTGCGCGATGATTCAATAGCTGCTACTGTGCCATTAATTAATCCTTCATAAAATGAAGAGTCGCAAGAATCTGTTTTCCGAATCAAAGAATTATTGCTGACCATCACTCGAATTAAGAGAAATTTTGGCGTTATTTGACTCAATGTCAGAATCCCTCTCGCATAGTGATGTAAAGGTTCTCCGAAGCAAATTTTCAGTTCCTTTTTGTGGAGCTCAGAACGAAAAGTCTTTGAGACATAACACGCAGGTTATTGGTCCTTTTGATCAGCAATTGTGTGAACACACGGTTGACCTCCTCTATATAGCTGGTAAAAGCTTTGTAGTACCAATGGGCAGCCATTTATAAAACGAACAGCACCAAGTGCATTTATCGAGCACTGAATAACAAAGTAAGGCATGTCGACGTTTTGTACACTAAGCTTCGCCATGGGTTATCAACATATTGCCTTTTTGGTGAGTTTCTGTGCGTATTGTTATACATCTTCAGGAAACATATCGACAGTTTTGCTTTCATCCGAGCCACGATGATATGAATCAAATGTCCACACTAATTATTCTTCTTTGCAGTGTTGATCTTTACATTTTATACTAAGATAAATCAAGTAGGCTAAACCACCGCACCAATGAAGTAGTGCTACGACTTCGCTTTCTATACTGGATTTCAGCTGAAGTGACTTGTCACTACTACACCGTATTACACTTAGGTTGAAGCTGTGAAAATTTTTCTGTGTATAACGTTTCTGGCGAAAACACTTTGTTATGAATGCTGGTTAAAATCGACGGATACCGTACAATATTCTAGTGTGAATCACAAGAATATTGCAGGTTGCGTGATTGCTCTTCCTCAAAATACAAACCAAGCGACGCAAAACTGCTGCAACCTATCACAACGCGGAACTGCCACAACACGGAAGCTCTTTCAACTCCATTCGACGTTCATAACAAACTCAGTGTATTGCCTATGATTCGAAAGCGCTACGTGCTTTCGACTTGTCACTTGCAAAACGAAGATAATAGAATTGACATACCCTGAGCTAAACAATCTCATTAACATGTTGAAGCTGAGATTAAGCATACGTTTCTCCGACTACAAGGGTGGACCTCAACTATCCAAAGACATAAGAACTTTGATTTACAACTCTTTTACCTCGGCGGAACACACAGTGAAATGTTTTTCGGAGGTAACACGATCAAGTCGTCGCTTTCTAAATAACCCGTTCTGCGAAGTGATAGAGAATTCTACCAAATAACTGTCATACTACAGGCGCCTGAAATGAATAGTCGTCGCTATCATTGAGCACTACCGCGATTCAAACATATGAAACACTACAACGAGGTCAAGAGATGATCTGCGTTGTATTGTTTCTATGTAGCATGCAGACCTATTGGCCTTAGATTCTTGTTGGAGACTTTCTAGGTCCATGAAGATCTATGGTCTAATGGTAACATTTTCAGAATAGTGCTTCTCTCTGTCGGCACGTATATTAACTCAAATGGTATGCATTACGACGGCTCACTCTTTCGATCAGAGGTATGCTTGCTATTTGACAACTAGGTAACCGATAGATTTCAAATCACTTACACACGTTTACCGATTAGTTCTAGAGCTTATTGATGCGAGATAAATCGGGTTGGTCGTTTATTTTGGGCGAAGATTAGCATTTCTATTCTCAAGATAACCCTATTTCTGAGAAGAAGTAAATCACGGAAGAGTTGCAAGCCTAAACAAATGGAATGGGACTTCATCCAAAGAACTACACATACAATGACAAACCATGTTTTGTTTGCAATCGTGGTCAACTGGGTGAAATTGACGACGTTTTATAAACACCTTCTTTCTCCATCGAAAACTTGGAACGTCTAAGATGTGAGTAATGAAACCTCTGTTTAGTGTTACACCAGTTGTCTTTTCGTCAGTGTCCACTTAATTTACCATCTCGATGCACTGTGAATCCCATAAAGTATATTTTCTTGTGCGTATGACGAAGCTTAATGAATCAATGCAGTTGTTTTTTTAACGACCAATACTGAAACAGTTCCACCTTTGCTTGCACAAAGTAGTAAATTCTTGACGAGGTCTCATTTCCCGTCTGTGATCAATGGTACAAATCTTCTGATCTTCCTATTCAGGAATCAGTCATGTCTCCAATAACAAAGGAGATTTTCTTCCATCATTTTGGCGCAGTTTCCTTTTAGGTGCCACCTCATTTTCCACCTGTTTCTGAAACATTTAGTGGAACTGTGTAGAACTTCTTTTTGGAAGTGTCATTTGAGTGCTCCATCAACAAGGGGATTTTGTGATCGTAACTAGCTTGAAGGGCTAGTGTAGTATCAAGGCATAGCAAAGGCCATTACTGCTTCTAAAGTTGTCGCCAACCTCATGCAGCAAGAAATGTGCTTCGTTTTTGTCAAGGATAATCTTGCTTCACAGTTTTCTCTTGAAAAAGTACTTGTGACTGTGCGGTTATGCTTATTGTCAACATATCAATTTCGAGAGAGTCAGGATTTTATGCCACAGCATCAGAAATTAAAGGTGGGAACCAAATTTAAGGCGTGTTTTTGAGGGAATGTGGATTCACTGATATTTCTGTTTAGTGGTTTTTTTCTGCAAAGCTTTCTGTTATTCGACACTTGGCATACATTAATCTTCCTTAATGATTCACATACGCTTCGTGATAAAACCTATGTCGTAAAAAGTTGATCGGAAGGTTTTTCTCCAAATTAAAAGGTTAAAACCCTTTAATCAACCTATAAGCCACTTATTGAATTCGACGAGCTATCACACCGAATTTACGCCACATACAAATGTTGAGTACCAAATTCCTTGCTGCCTTGCGAAAGAGTTGATTTAAAAAGTAAAAATCTCTTTCCAGTTGTGTTTACAATGTTTACTCAGCTATTTAGGAGTGGAAAATGAAAATTCTGTCAAATACGGCAAGACTTCCAACCAATCCCCTTACTATTTCGCTACTGGCCGCAATCTCAACAGCGTTGGGATGTGGTGTGATGCCGCCAGGTCAAGGTGGTGAGCACAAAACTTGTATCATATATCAAATAGAATAAAACATAAATTAAATGAAATGTAACCGTGACGGAAGTTGATAAACACTAATCAGATTAGGTATGTCTAACTTCATAGATGTTCAAGAGGTCATGATCCAAGCGTTTTGATAGGACAATTTTGATCTTTGGACAAGAATGGAAGATCATTTTGCAAAACTTTAACATAATGGTTCCACATTGACTATCCATTGAAATCTATGTAATCTTGTTGCAGCAAGTACTAGGAGCTTCAGCGTCACTGGTTTCAGTTTGCCTACTACTATGGTTTATACTGAGAAGCCTGACGTTTCTGGCTCAGGTTCCTGGCATTGCAAATAGCGAGGCAGCAGCAAAGGGATTTGTGGAGCGTCTCGTGATGCAAACAGTGAGTTTGCAACTCTAAGATTTCAATTTTTTCCCTCGCCAATTATGAGTAGGAGTAGAAAGCAAGCTGCTTTTTACATTACGACAAGATCATAGTGCCTTCATAACTTGCATGGATAATTCAGTTGAATACGCTATTGAATAAATTCTGCCCATTGGTAAAAAAAATCTGTTCTTCAGGTCTTTGATGTTCTTGAACTACAAGCTCGTAGTGCACTTTTACCCGAAGCTCTAATCTCATCCATTTTGGGTCAACTTAGTGCTCGGATTAGCTACACACCAATGAATTGCCCAATGGTTATTAGCCCAGGACGGAAGCGTGAGTCTTCAACACTCAACAGACGGTTGCAAGATAGAAGCCAAAAACATAACGAATAAAAAAACAGTATAATACTTTCTAGTCATGGGAAATGAATAATTAGTATTGAAAAAACTTGTCATTGTCACAGAACATGGTAAAAAAGTAAAAATGGCGCTGAAGCCAGGGCCTGTAAAATCTAATAATTTTTTGAACGAATTTCTCACATTATTTACTAAGAGCGAGTTTCCTTTGCTTTGACTGGCTCAAAGAGTAGTGGAGAACAAAAGAAAATTAGTGCTCAGAATTGCTCTAAGCTTCTCCAGTCTTCTTTGCAGTAAAAGAACGCATCTTCTATAATCTATAGTTTCTGATATCGACCGCTTTTATACAGACCCGCTCAAAATGATTTAATCTGATAAGGATATTACATGTTTTGAGCCGATAGGTCTAATGCTATATAGGCTCCTATTTCGTCCTGATGGACTCATCAGTCGCACCCTCCCTCGGTTCCGTCGATCCGTTGAGGTGAGATAATCCTCTAAAGGAATCGGCGCCGAGTAAAAACTAAGCACCCAAAGTAGGATGATGGCATTTCCTGACTTTGTGGTGACCGGCAGTCGAGCTTGCGGCTTTTAGAATGAACCATACCTCTGCTATCGACCGCTCTTTTACAGACCCGCTGAAAATGATTTAATCTGATAAGGATAACATGTTTTTTAGGCGCCTATATAGCACTAGACCTATCGGCTCAAGACATGTAATATCCTTATCAGATTAAATCATTTTGAGCGGGTCTGTAAAAAGCGGTCGATAGCAGAGGTATGGTTCATTCTAAAAGCCGCAAGCTCGACTGTCGGTCACCACAAAGTCAGGTAATGCCATCATCCTAGTTTGGGTGCTTAATTTTTACTCGGTGCCGATTCCTTTAGAGGATTACCTCACCTCAAGGGATCGACGGAACCGAGGGAGGGTGCTACTGTTGAGTCCCAAATAGGACGAAATAGGCGCCTATATAGCACTAGACCTATCGGCTGCAAAACATGTAATATCCTTATCTATAGTTTTCTTGCAGTCACAAATGCTGATGAAGACAAAGAGTACTGTATTATCGTCAGCAGCACGGTTACGGGAATTTGCAAGACAATGAAGGGAGTGAACGATAAAATGTGTAGCACGCCAGAAAAAAACGTGGTGGAAACAACGCCTGTTGCCGATACACTCTTAACAATCTCAGGAACTCTCATGGTAAGAACAGCTTTCCTTTTTGCACAAATTCGTTCTGTCAAGAAACAATTCTGTGTAGACCACAAACATCGTCATGGCGAGCTGGTCAAGAGCAATGTGGCAAAATGTACTGAACAGAGCGATTCGCATATTGGCATTTGGTCCGTTTGGATCGCACTTCCTTTCGGCATCTGCCGATGTCGGTAGAAACTGAAGTTGAACTGCTATGTGTTTTGATATGTAATGAAGTGAAATTTGCTATAGCATTGCAGCAGCAATAATTGGTATATCATTTAATGTTCACTATCCAGAATATTGCAGTGAAAATCGCATTGAAGTGTACATCATGCAAAGTCAGAAATGAAAACTTTCCTTGAAAACTGAAAAGTTTGCAATTAAACACTCATACTAAGAACTCAAAAAAATGCTTGCAATTGAAGAAAATGTTCCCATTTCTGTCTTACTACAAGCCATAAACTTATTGGAGAGGAATCACAAAGATAAAGACAATGAAATATTCAGATAGATTTCCAAAAATAAAATTCACTGAGACATAAATCAAACCGTTATTTAGAATAATGCTCATCCGCCCATCGTAAAGTGGTCCTACCTACGAGCTAAAATTAGCTTTATCACATTGAGGAAAAATGTCGCCTAACTCATGCACTCAGGTTTTGCGAGTCCGACTGCTGTTGAGTTCTTAGGTTGAAGATCACATACCTGAACAAAGCAGGCTACTGCTGGCAGGCTGATTGACTGCAATGCTATCACCACGGTGGCCCATCGTCATAATTAAAGTACTTAGTATCATGAATGTGGAGTCGATGAGTGTTCAGCATTTAATCGAAATTCGGAACACTGCATGAGCCTAGGATATAAATCGCTTACTTTGGGACTATATTTCAAATTTCTCAGTTGATTCTTTTGATACAATTAGAGAAGTGAAGAAAACTATTAAAATGTTTGCGGCATTCACACGAATAGAATGGCATTTGATATAGGAGTGCAGATTAACAATATTGTTTTGGCAAAATACTGTTGAAAAATTGCTAGAATTGATGGCGTATTATAAACATTCACTTTTGTCAAAAACATGGACCGTTAAAAAAGGTGAGTAAGCAGGACCGCCTGTTTATCGCCACACCAGTCGCGTTCTTGTGAATGTCTCCTATGACGTGACATCTCGATGTACTTTTAATCTTACGAAGTGTAGGAATCTAGTCCATCACAACAAGATTTGACTCGTAAATACAGTCGTTTTTTCAATTTTGCCAGCTGATATCTGTTTTTAAGCATTTTCTCTCAATAATGCAGACAATTTTTGTTTCGGTATACTGTGAATTGCTAATATTTTTATTCCTGGAAAAGTCGCAATTTTATGTCATTGCATCAGAAATGCGAATACATGAGCAGAATTTGAGTCATGACACCTAAAGAAATATCACATTCACCTCTGTGCAAGCAATACCACGTGATCTGCAGCCGTTTCTCATTTGACATGAATTTTATCTCGCTCGTCGGCTTCCTTTTGCTCTTCCGAATAGCAAAACCGGTCGATATATGCACTCAAAGTGTCTCACCTCAAAATAATCGAGTTGGAACTTTTGCTGAAGTTGAAAAGCTGCCACGTCAATTTCACTCTCGTATGAGCGCCTACTGCCAAATCCGTTGTTAGCAGTGACTGATCTAATGCAGAAGTGAAATATTTGTAGATCAGTGCACAATACTTGATTGAGCAATCAAAACGAACACTCTTACAGACATGATGAGACTTGATTTTGATCACATCATAATTTCTCTACTGGTCACAATCTCGATAGTGTTGGGATGTGGAGTGATGCCACCTGGTCAAGGTAATAAATGGAAGATAGTTATCGTGAATCAATATTTCCACTTTATACTATGTATTACGCAATTTATCATATATTATTGTGTATTATATTACATAATGCATTCCACTTTTAAATAGAAGCTTTTGAACAATAATCAGAATGAATATATCTACACTTCATAGGTACTCAAGGAACATCATAATCAGGGTTTTTAAGAATGACTCTGAATTTGCATGAAGAGAGAAAACTTGTTCTCCAAGATCATTCAAGAGCTTGGTTCAAGCTTTCATTAGTCGTTACAAAGAATACAAATTTTTAGGCGCTTTTCTATAGCTGGACAAAAATTTTTTGAAGGCACTTCTTTTGCTGGGCAAACACTTTCAACTTAACTACCAGCAATTGTTTGAAACTGAACTCCCGATAATTTGAAATATTCTTGTTTTCTACAAAGGATTCTTCATAGTCTGTTGCACAAAAAATCACGCTTACGTTTTTCTGTACAGAGCTCATCCTCTAAGCCTTTATGTGACAGAGAAAGTTCGGAGCACTTGTAAAAAATTGAGAATTTATGTATAAATTCCACACAAAAACAATGCTAACTAATCCTCAGGATTGAGGCCAACGTTTTTTATAACTTTCTGCCATCGGTCTGCTAAAGTTCGTATCTGGTCGAATTGCCATCAAATTCGTTGACCAAATCGCGAGCACTTGACGAGTGTTCATCTTCCATAGGACCAATCGTATTTTCGTTGTTCAACTTTGTTGGACACCCTGAACGAGCTTGTCTTCGAGGTCAAGATCTTCGAGATTGAGACGGTGTTGAAACCAGCGTCCAGCAGAAGATTTGCTTGCTCTGCCTTCCTTTGAATTTCGCTGATTTCATCGACTGCAGCTCTCTGTAACAACCCTTTTTCCAATGAGAGCTCATTTTTATTTAACGGCTTTGATTTTATTCTTTCCACTACTTAGTTCGCTCCCGGATAGGGTGAAATGTGTGTACGAATCCCACCTAGCGCAAACGTTTTTGCACACCACTCTACATTATTGGGTACCTTTTCCGAATAATGACACAATAAAACACGAACTTCGATTGTTTCGTCGGACATGGCGGAGGCCTGTAACAATTTGAAAATAAAGAAGATTTCTACATAGGTCTTCATTGGGAGAATTTCACCACATAAGAAGGTGCAATATTTCCATTAAATGTATTTAAGGCATACGTAATAAAGTGCACAGAACTCTTATTCCAACCGTAGTATTAACCGGTTGAGGACCAGGACCCAGAAGGTGTGTCTGGCCCCACACCACTGGCTCCGGCTCAACCAATCACTTCCGTCCTTTTATAGATGATCGTGAAAGTGACTGGGATGATAATGATAGTGATGATACTGATAGTGATGATGGTGGTAGTGATGACACTAATACTGATGATACTGATAGTGATCATTGATAGCGAACATAATGGTAGCGATAGCGATGGTGATAATGGTAGTGGTAGCGATAATGATAATTATGATTATCATTATCACGATAACAGTGATAAAGATGATAGTGATGATGAAAACGACAATGATAACAATGATAATGACAATACTCGGAATCAATAGTATTTTAATGCCTTTCATTATTATTTGAGCCAACATGTCATGTGGTCTGGTAAAGGCTCTTGTACAGCCCGAGACACGTGTTTCGTCCTTACAGACTCATCAGCCGGGCAGAACCCGTCGTCTGTCGATTTTTTCATAGTCAGTTCTCTCGGGAGCATCACACTCCTTATATATAGTTATCGACGACCTACGCTTTACGCTCTTTGTCAGGTGAAACATTCACCTAACACAGAGTGTTTTCGCACTCGATTGCTAGCTGGCTTTTATTTTATCATAATATACCTTTCCTTCGAGTGCTTTGTTAAGACCACGCTCAAATTTCGATAGATCCTTTCATTATTATTTGAGCCAACATGTCATGTGGTCTGGTAAAGGCTCTAGTGCTTTGTTAACACCACGCTCAAATTTCGATAGATCCTTTCATTATTACAAAGCACTCGAAGGAAAGGTATATTATGATAAAATAAAAGCCAGCTAGCGATCGAGTGCGAAAACACTCTGTGTTAGGTGAATGTTTCACCTGACAAAGAGCGTAAAGCGTAGGTCGTCGATAACTATATATAAGGAGTGTGATGCTCCCGAGAGAACTGACTATGAAAAGATCGACAGACGACGGGTTCTGCCCGGCTGATGAGTCTGTAAGGACGAAACACGTGTCTCGGGCTGTACAAGAGCCTTTACCAGACCACATGACATGTTGGCTCAAATAATAATGAAAGGATCTATCGAAATTTGAGCGTGGTCTTAACAAAGCACTCGAAGGAAAAGTATTTTAATGCATTTCGCATTGTTATGATGTTTACCATATACCTAAGAGAATTTAATGGTGAGCAAAACCGCGGCCTCAGGCGGGAATTGAACCCGTGTTTCATCTTTTCCGGGGACGCATGCTCTTACCACTACACCACCGAGGCACATTTGCCCGACCACTCATACTTCAACATCTCAATGTTAGCTATCAGCCACCAACCGTTGACAGGTGCAGTGATTAGAGCACGCGTCCCCGGATAGGATGAAACGCGGGTTCGATTCCCGCCTGAGGCCGCGGCTTTGCTCACCACTCAGTTGTCTTAGGTATATAGCAAACATCATAACAAAGCGAAATGCATTAAAATACTATTGATTACGAGTATTAGTAATTAGAATAGCTGTCAGCTCAACTGGGTTTATGAAGCGAAATCGCATTCCCGACCAAACCTGTCAAAGGGTGGTGGCTGATAGCTAACATTGAGATGTTGAAGAATGAGTGGTCGGGCAAATGTGCCTCGGTGGTGTAGTGGTTAGAGCACGCGTCCCGGATAGGATGAAACGCGGGTTCGATTCCCGCCTGAGGCCGCGGCTTTGCTCACCACTCAGTTGTCTTAGGTATATAGCAAACATCATAACAAAGCGAAATGCATTAAAATACTATTGATTACGAGTATTAGTAATTAGAATAGCTGTCAGCTCAACTGGGTTTATGAAGCGAAATCGCATTCCCGACCAAACCTGTCAAAGGGTGTGTGGCTGATAGCTAACATTGAGATGTTGAAAAATGAGTGGTCGGGCAAATGTGCCTCGGTGGTGTAGTGGTTAGAGCACGCGTCCCCGGATAGGTTGAAACGCGGGTTCGATTCCCACCTGAGGCCGCGGTTTTGCTCACCACTCAATTCTCTTGGATAATGACAATGATAATGATTATGATTATGATGATGATATTGATGATGATGATGATGATGATAACGATGATAATAATGATATTGATAACTATCGTTTATAATTATCACTGTCACTAGCACTATCACTATGATCACTGTCACTTTCATCACTATCAGTACCGGCATCACCATGATCACTATCACTATCATCCCAATCTCTACCATCATACCACTATTATTCCAATCACTTTCACAATCATCTGTCAAAGTAGGGGCGTGATTGGTTAGGGCGGGGCCAGTGGGGTGGGACCAGACACGCCTTCTGGATACTGGTCCTTAACCGGTTGACCATTGATCGCCTGTATTCTGAAAATTTCAGAAGTAGTTTTGCTACTATAAAATACCTTTTTACAGCGCTGTAGCAGACGAAAAAGTAATGTGTTTTACATGCGTTGCGCATTATTAAGCGCGTTTTAGCAAAGCGGAGCTTTTCCTAAAAAACTATTAATGATAGTGTAAATTTAGCGTGAATTTTGAATATTATTTCGAGAATGTGCATATTTTCGAAAAAAAACTTTCTTGCAGCGTTCTAACAAAGGAAATAAAATTGTGTTCAACACACTTCGCACCACATCAGGTGGACCGTAATTTACTCGGAAATTTTCCCTCCGGTTTGTAGAGATTTCTAGGCTTTTTCATTGGAAGTATAGAAAAAAACCTTGCTCTATCGCATCTTTGGCTTAGCTCTCCAGTCGACCGCTTTTTATAGACCTCGCTCGGAATAATATTGTAATTAGGATATAACATATGCTGAGCTGTTTAGGTCTAAGTGCTAAAAGGCGCCACAGGCGTTAGGCTTTCTATTTTTATTCTTGTTTATCAAATAAAACCTTCTAAAAAGCTTGAGCTTATGCACGAAAAAGCTATGCACGTGTAGCGGCATTTCTGGAGTATCAGAGTCGTATGTTCTATCTAGAGCTAACTGAAGGAAAAAAACTAGATTCGATTCAAAAATGGCGACCCATATATGATTCACGTAGCGCGATAGATGGGCAGCCACTTCCACACCCTAAGAGATTGGCAGTGCGTAGGACGCATAGCATTATATTCCTTGCTTCAGTGGAGTATTGAGGTCTTTTCAGAAAAAAGTGCGACGTTGGAATTGTGGAGACTTACGATGCAAATATTTGCTAGCATTTTGAGGGAAGACCTCTGTCCATGGAGAAAAGCGCGTGTGCACGAATTCATTTTATTTGCCAGTACATGTAAAAAATGCCATTTAAAGAACAAGCATACTCGGGCTCTCAAGATTTATGCTATTAACCTCTAGAGCATAACGCCATTTTTGGCCACTGGGCAGTGCGTAAGGCCACAAAGTGGGGCTTCCGACGACCGCTCTCGCTAATCTGGTTGATTTCTCGTGAAATTTGTACTTTTTCGGTCAAGAAATAAGATTTCTCTGTCAGCAAATGGTCAGATCTTATAGAATAGGCTTTGGTAAAGCTATTTTTATTGGAAATAACGTCGCTGTTTTATTTATAATTCACACTCTGAAAAGGAGAAATCAATTATTTATGAAAAGGGTTCACTTGGAATTTTTCTAGAATTCATATTACTGTGTCAGTAAATGGTCAAATATGATAGAACAGAGTTCAACAATGTTACTTCTACTAAAAATAAACGTAATTGCTCCATTTATAATCTACACTTCAAACGGAATTATCAAGTATTTATGTACAGAGTATATTTAGAATTTTTGTCGAGCATTTCTACAATATTTTATTCATAATTAAGTAACATTCACTCACAATTGTTTTGATTTTTCTTGGAAATATATTACCTTTCATGACATTGTGGTTCTCTCGTTGAACCATGAGTGGTTTCTTGGAGCATGGACGTTCTCTCAACTATGAAACTTTTTACAGAAGTCTCTTTTGTAATATCTCATCATTCAATCGCGATAATATCTGCTCAGCACCTCAAATTATTACCAAGTAAATTCCCACATTTCCATTGTAATATTCGGCAAAGTCTCTCCGCCACGCCGCTGCAGGCGTAGCGCACGGCTTGAAGTAAAAACAGCTAGTGTCGTCGTAAACGGGTGAGATAAAAAATTCTCTTCATTAGAAAGAGATATTTCAATGAGTCTAATAAAAGCGACATTAACACATCAAAATTACCTGCGGCACTCCATCGAAGAGGCGTTATTTTGCAGCAAAAACAACGCTCGCTTATATATTGCTCGCTTGACTTTGCAAAAGATTGAAGAATTAAAATGGGAACGTTCAATTTGTCACCGTATAGCTCAGATGTTGCTCTAAGTGACAGGATCGTTTTGGATGTTGCAACATTCCTTGGCAGGATCTTTGCCAAATCTATGTCATGACAAAGCTCTGTCTGAGTATTTGCTACGAAAACACCAGAAATTTAGAGCGAGGCATTAAAAATGTCCAAAAATTTGGCGCAACATCAATGATTTCAATGGTGCTACTTGGATCGCAGCTGTTTATTTGTCAGTGTCCAAGGAACTGCTTTCTCAAAAGTTTTGATCCTACAAAACTCGGTTGCCAATCCAATATAAGCATGAGAAAACTACCAATTATATGTATATATATATATATATATATATATATATATATATATATATACTGAATCTGAGAGACTCTACTTTGAAAAGATTTCTAAAAGTTTGGTGGAAAGCTTTGGTTCTTTGAACATCCCTTTCAAATGTCCCTGCTCAATAACAGAATACTGCCAAATTTCATTTTAGCAAGTACTAGAACATTCAACGTCACTGGTTTTACTACTTTGCCCATTGCCATGGTTTACTCTAGAGTAGCCGATGTCCGGACTCGGATCTCTGGTATTGGAATTAGCGAGGCAGGAGCTAGAGGATTTGTGGAACGTATTGTGATGCAAACAGTGAGTTTGCAGCTCGTATAATACAAGTTTTTACCTTAGGAAATTCTGAAGGACGTAAGAGGCGAATTGAATTCTTCAACCTTTAGACTCCTAAGTCTTCAATGACTTGCTTAGGCTTATGATTGAAGATATTCACCGTCGATCTTTAGCATCTTGTGGAAAAAATTGTTTTTCAGCTGTTTGATGTCCTCGAACGCCAAGCTCGTAGTGCACTCCTGCCCGATGCTATAATCACAGCCATTTTGAGTCAGCTTACTGTTCAGATCAGCTACAAACCAATGGATTGTCTGATGGTTGTCAAACCAGAGGACAAACGTAAGCATTCACTATCGGGAAACCATTTGTGAGATTATAGGAAAAATATCACGGGTATGAGAGCAGAAATGTGTTCATCATCGCTCATAAACTAAAAATTCAAAATTTATTGGCAATTACTAAAGAATATTTTAGAATATGAGGAAAGTTATCGCAGAGGAGTGAAAGAAAAACACTACCTAAGATTTTTGAATGGTAAGCACAATTCATAACGAAGAAATTGTGGTAGCAAACCAGTGGCACCGGTGGTGTAATGCTAACACGCGCCTCCAGGGGCGAAGCACGGGTGCGGCTCCCATTTAAGGCTAATTTTTCTCTCTACCAATCAACATTTTTTGACAGATTATGTGATATCACAACACTACCAAAGCAATGAAGTAAAGATTTTCATAGCAGGAAATTAGTTCTAAACGTGTCTTCAGCTTTTTCAGTTTTCTACTGCAATCAAAGAACGTGTTTTTATAAAACTCATGGTTCTTCAGCTGCAAAAGACAAAGAACGAAATTGCATCATCGTCAGCGACACGGTGACAGGAATCTGCTATGCACCAAAGCAAAGACGGGCCAAGAAGTGTACGGAAGCAAACGGCAAAGAAACGTCTGTTGAAGCTATTCCCATCGAACACTTGTCAATCTCAGGAATTCTCTCGGTTTGAATTGTTCTCTTTTTGAAACAAATCTATTCTGTGAAAAAAATAAGGATAAGATATGTTTTGAGCCAATAGGTCTAATGCTATTTCGCCCTATTGGGACTCACCAGTAGCACCCTCCCTAGGTTCCGTCCGTCCTCAAGGTTAAATAATCCTCTAAAAGAATCGACGCCGAGTAAAACCTCTGCTATCGACCGCTCAAAACATGTATATCCTTATCAGATAGATTCTTTTGAACGGGTCTGTAAAAGAGAGGTCGATAGCAGAGGTCTGTGGAAAGAAATGATTCAGACCACGAACTTTATAATGGAGAGTTGGTCGAAAGCTATGTGGCAACGTGTAGTGCACAGAGCACTTCGAATGTTGGCGTCAAGTCCGTATGGAACACACCACTTCTTTTCGGCAAAGGCCACTGTCGGCGGAAACTGAAGTTCACCTGCGATGTATTCAAAGCAGACTTTTCTCACTTAACCGATATTTGTTGTAGCATTATAGCAGCAAAAAAGACAAATTATATGGGTGTTGACAAGTAAGAATGGTACAGTAAATTATATGAAGTTTACACTGTGACAAATTTTCATTTACCAGGTCGTTCTACAAGTTATGGCACTGGAGCAACATATTCCGAAGTTGATAACCAAAAGTAATTGAAATTTGTGGTTATCATATAGATTGCGCACTTATTGCGAAGATTTTGGTACATAACTTGCCTATACTTGTTTCAAATGAAGCTGTCTTGGGAACAAATTTTCTTGCTGCACAAATGGCGAGTAAGGGGAAATGAGGATGAAGCGGCGCGCAAATGAAGGTTTGAAAAAATAACACATTCATAGAAAGGACGATTAGAGATAATGTATTATATAAACTCATTTCTATCGAAAATTCCTCAACATTTATTCAAGAATGGAAATTTCCGTATTACTGTACTAATCATTTATTCATCACCTTGGCCTGCAGGCATCACTCCACATCCAAACGTTGTCCAGATTGTTACTGGCAGCGAAATCATAAAGAAACCGACTGGAAATTCCGCCATGCTTGTTTCTTCTGGCAAAGGTCTGAGCTAATATTGTAGACTGAATTAAATCAATTTTTTCATTATTTTTATTAGATCGCTCGCAAAGTAACAACGGACTGGGCACTCAGCACATATGCGTGTGACATGCGGCAGCTCTTGAAGCTTTCTTAAAGCTTCAGGTGTTCTCAGCCTTCATAAATCATAATACAAATTTTTGAATCGCTTTCTGTGGCAGATTCTGCTCTTCCAAAGTGTACAGGACTCGGTTAATCAAGGGTGTAAAACGCATGTCAATTGTGGAATGACAGTAAGCAGTGTGAAAGAGAACAAGCAAAAGAAAATTACAGCAAATACGTCAATTTCTCGAGTGATGTGGCTATATTTTGGCTCCGCTTCCTCATTTCTTGTGCCGCAACATAGAATATCAACTTTTCCAGAAAATAGCATATCCGCAGTCGACAATAACTCCGAAACACTAAGGGCACTTTTTAAAGAAAATCTGTAAACGCAGATAATAAATACGGGGATGGAGCACAATTTAATCCGTGGAACGTTTTTGGCAATAAAATTCTTAAAAAAAAATTCTGCTTGCTTTTCCGTGATGCTCTCATCGGCATCTCACTCTCAACACGCTTAATGACTATCTTTGTTAACATAGAGGAAAACTAGCCAAATCAAGTTCTTTACAGAATTACACTGAAAAAATCAGGAATGGGCACTAAATGAAATTTTAGTAGCAGAAAACCACTATATCAGAAAGCGAAAGAAACTATGGATTGTCGGAAGAAATTACAGCAATTGTGCACGTTGTGCAAACAGAACAAAAATTGGTTCCTTCTGATCATAAGAGAGCAAATGAAAAGCCGATCTTATTTAGCCAGAAAAAAATTTTTCACAGGATGGCTTGTAATCTTTCGAAAGCTGAGAATTGAGGCAATAGCCCTAGGCCGCCAGGTTTGGAAAAATCCTTTTTTAGTGTTGCTACAGAAGGAGATGTCTTGCTTTGCAGATGCGCATATTTCTCGCCAAATAGAGTTCTTCCTTTAAAGTATTAGTAAGTCATTCAAAGGCATGATCTTTTCTGATGACAACTATGCGCTTATGTCTTGAAAAGACCCTTTCTTTTTAACGCAGCCGGAAAAAGAGTTGAGTTGTCATGAGCGAAAAAAGTGGCCGTTGGCCACTCGCGACAGGCTGGCTAAGGCGTACGTGAATGACTGCTGACGCAATGAGCGATTGATATTCTAACATGAAGGTGCGTTGCCGAAGCATATGAGTTGTGGAGGAGATCTTCAATAGCACATTCATTCGTTTGATATGGAGATGACAATCCAATTGTGTAACGCGCTTTGGGCAGATCACTTGTACTGCACGGTAATTAACAAGTATGTCGTATCGCTACCAGTACTCATTGTCTGGTCAACTAATCTCTTTGGCTAACCTAATAATAAATCTTCTTGCTTTACCCCATGATGAAGAAAAAGCAGTCGCTTTCTTCAAAGAACATGGAGTGCTACTACAGAGCATTCTGGTGCCGGCATCACCAATGAGATGAAGCTTTACAGGCCGATGCCCTTTTCAAGCTTATGAACGCCCGGAGGAGTACTGCGTCATCAGTCACTTGACAGCTACACTCACAACGACGTGAATGGCTTCACATCGTCCATTAGCACACATCGAGTTCAAATTATTTCAATTGCTCAAGTGCTACCATAAGTGAAACGGTTTTTCCAGGATATAAACACATCATTGGCATCAGAAGTGATTATGCTATCGAACAATTACTAATACTTCAAAGGAAGAACCTTTCTGGTGAGAAATATGCGAGAGTTCTGAATGGAGATCACAGCGTTTCAAAAGGGTGTTTTGACAAAAACGGCATGTGGGGCCGCAGCATGAAGTCCTAGCTTTCCAATGGTTGTCAACACTTCTATGATAGGTTCCTCTTCACGCGAATGAGATCGGCTTTTCATCTGTTCTCTCGTTATCAGAAAAACCTAAAATTTCTCAACACAAATGTTGCCGCATTCCATTCGTGCAACGATCGCCAGCTCTTCAGTGGTTCTATATTATTTCCACACTTACTACAAGAAGAATTATCTGAGAAATCCGAAATAAGCACAGTCGGGTGTTTTTGAGCCATCGAGCTTTCTAGTAAAAAAAATTATGAATATCAGAAGGAGCTGACAAGTAGCTCTGTGTTGATTCCAAATAAATTGCCCGAGCGACGAATGTTCCGCATTTACAAATTCATTGATTGCCATTGAGTTCAAGCGGCATCTGACTGTTCGGCCTCTCCGATATTTCGATTTGCTCGAATGACTTTGAATAAATGAATAAGTCACACCAAACTCTACTTGCACTCTATTTAGCTGTGCTTTGCCTTTCATGAGTGCCGCCAGTGGTACCAACAACGCTTGGAGACCTCCTAATAATGACTAAATTTGACACAACAAAATCTTTTGAGTTAGGTGAAACGATATGTGTTTTGCCGTCTTTTTTCTTTTCTTGGCTCAACTCCTTATAAACCCTTTCATGATCGTACAAAATGATTCGGTACTACATTTCTGACTGTACATCATTTTTACAATGAGTGCGCATTCTTCTGGCCTAATTCGCCACTTTTCTGTCAGACGTTTAGTGATTAATCAATAGCTTAGAATATAGAATTTGTTTCGAAAAGGTTCACACGGATAGATTTTTTTGAATGCGCTACATCTGCTTAAGCGTTTTTAGGAGCGCCAACGGAGATCTTGAAATATCATAAGTAACTTCACAAAAGTATCGAAGGAAATGGAACCCAGTGATATAGAGTGATGTGTAAAATCTTCGACGTCAAGTTGGGGACTCGAACCCGCTTTTCACCCTCATACGTGGGAAGCACGTAACGTGTCTGTTAAACCGGTTGAGCGGCGGTTCGAGGCCACGCACTTTCGCGTAAGGGGGGCGGGGAAAAAAAAACACATGCGCGGGAATGGGGACCCACTTGACGCAAAATGTCTTATACCTCCCTCTGTATTACTGGATATGTGTTGAAACCTAACCATATAACCACCGCCATCCGCATAAAAAGCACTGTCTGATAATCCAACTACACAATATCTGTCCAGCGTGCCTGGATTTAGAATGTCGATACGCGCATCTACGTGAATCAAACAATCAATGGTTGGCGTTTAGGGTTCTGGCCAACAATAGATTGCACTGTAAATCGCAGAAACTGGGGTAGAAAGGTGTGTCGGTATGATGACAACGGTTCGAACACGTACCTTCCCATAGGGTGAATTATGGGTTTGAGTCACAGCTGATGAGAAAGTTTTGCACATTACTCTACATCATTTAGTATATTTTAAAATCATTAACGACTCCTGCTAAAGCAGTTAGATAAAAAAGAATGCTGTTTGATTATCCAATAACAGAAAGCATTCCAACAATTGCACAAGTGGTGCGCGAAAATTCAGGCATAATATCTGTGATTGCTCTAAGTAGAGAAATTTCAGGCCGCAACTACACATTTGAGTTATATAACTTCACATTCACTTACAAGTAAGAATCAACTTTTGGGTTTTGTGGGACGTAATTGGTGATGGACAAAACGAACAAGTATAACCGACGCACCATGGTATCAGTTCTTGTCTTGCTCCCATTTCACCACGCGGTCTCGTCAAATGTCATTCTATACGTTCTCCTTGAGGTTGGCTGGTTATATAAATCTATGTAGGCGTTTCACAGAAACGAATCAGGGTGACCGGCATATGAATGACGACAAAAAGCTTGTTATTTACGGGGGAAATTTTTGTTGCAAAATGTTAAGGCTTTAGCTCTGGACACAACAATCATATTGCCTCTCATATCGTTACTTTCACAGCGCTTGACTAACCCTCATCTCCAATTTTTGGTGCGCCGGCCCAGTATAGAATGTTTGTCTCAGTATTCAGAATATAAAATAAAAATCGCGCAAACATGACGAGACTTCATGACGATGAGATCATAATTGCGCTGCTGGCTAAAATCTCGACAGTGTTGGGATGTGGAGTGATGCCACTAGGTCAAGACTATGTATAACTAGTATAGAAGACTATTACGTGCACCAAATATTCCCAATCTTTTAATCGGAAGCTCAGAGCACTTCAGGATGAAGTATCCATCACTTTGTCGGTACTCAAAAAATACAATAAGAGCCTTTTGCAAGAATGATTTCGATTTTAAAAAACTGATGTTAAAAAGTTATTTGACAAAGTGCTTCAGTTTCTATTATTCGTTGCACGGGCTACGAAATTTCGGGTACCCTTGTGTGTTGGCGAGCTGGTATTTTCAAAGGAATTTTTTTTCCTAAACAAAGACTTCTCACTGATCTCAAACGATAGCCGAACAATAAGTGTTCAAAAGTTGAAATCTTGGAGATACTCAAAAATGTACAAGTAGAAAGGTCTCCTTACATACAGGAAGAAATTAAATTTTGTTTCAATACGGGGAAATTATGACACTCGTATTTTTCCAGGCAGAGCTCTTTCTCTAAAACATTAGTAAATGATCCGATAGCTTTGAGTTTTAAAATTTCAGAAGCGTTTTTGCCTTCATAGAGATGCCTTTTCACACCGCAAGTAGCGGCGATATGAAATTGTGTTTCACGCATTGCGGCATTTATCACGGCGTTTTCCAGACTCTTCTCTTAAATTATAGAAACTCGTTCAAGAGCGTGAATTTCGGTAATTCAAAATCACACAGGTGTTTTGGAGAAGCCTTTTTACATGCGTCACAAGGAAAGCAGTTTATGTTTAACATTGGTCGGCCATTACGCGCGGATTTGTTATAAGGTGCTCAAAAGCTTTTCACCTTTTCGTAGAGATTTCTGAATTTTGCATTGAAGCTTATAGAAGAAATCTTGCTCTATCGTATTGCTGAGAGTCGTTCCACTTTCATTTTACTTTGCTAAAAATGGCCTCTAGTAGGCCTCAGCCTATGCACGAAAAACCATATGATCATGTGGAGAGATTCTTTGAACATCAGAGACATATGCTTGCTTGTCTGGTAATTATCCTAATATTGGGTAGTAGTATTGTTCGTAAAGTGTTTTTACGTTTATCCTTTCCTTTATATTTATGGTTTTTAGTGATTATTCAATTTCTCATATTCTTGTTTCTGACTTGTTTTATTATATATTGTTTTGTTCTGTTAATAATCCTTTTTCTTTTTTTTCTGTCTAACTCCTAATCTCTTTTGATTATGTTGTATTTGCTTTGCTTTATTATCTTGTTCTTTTATATTTTCTTCATTTATTTCGGTATCCTGTTTGCTGATCTTTTTCCCTTGTTGTTTTTATTTGTTCCTTTTAACAAAAAAAGTTAATCCTATTATTTTTTCTTCTTCTGTTTGTTTTTTGTATCCCTTGTCTATCATATTTTTTTTGTTTTGATTTCGTTTAATCTCCGTGCGCTCTTTAAATCTCTTATCTGATGTCGTCCTTCCTCCTTCTTGTCATTTATCTCTCCTGTGTTTCTAGTTCTATCCTCTCTTGGATCTCGTGTATTTGGCTATTATTCCCTTCTTTCTTTCACCTCTCCAATCATTTTTCATCTCCGTCTCTTCTGTCCTTCCTTTATCCTATCACACATTTTCTATTTGTATTTTCCACTTCTCTGGTATTTCATTAATTTTCTGTTTTTAGTTTTTTTTTATCTTGACGTTTTTGTCTTTATCATTTATCTCATAGGCTGTTTCTTCTTTATGTTCTGTTTATAGCTCCTCCTTATTTTAAGCCTTGATTGATTTATTAGACGTACGTGCTGCGATCCTTAATTATTCCCTCTTATTACTTTTTCTCCTTTTTGTTCAGTACCATTTACTTATTTGGTTTTCAATTGTTGATATATTACGTTCTTTAATTCGTCTTTTTGTTTTTATCCTTTAATCTTCTATACATCTATCTTTCTTATTCTTTTTTTTTTATAATTTTTCCTATATTCTCTCCATCGGTATCCTCTGATATTCCTCTTGTCTTTGTGTACTTTCGTTATATGTCCTTTGTTTACTCTATTATTCTTCCTTTTTATCCCTGTCTTTTGTACCTCATTGATCCTTTGTGCTCTTTTGGATCGTCTACTTCCTTCTACTAATTGTAGTTCCTTACTGATACGACCTTTCTACGCTTCTATGTACTATTCTCATATTTTACTGCCTGTTTAACTGTTATTTATTTCTTCCCCTATACTAATCCCTTTTCTTGTATCTGTCAATTTAGCTGTCTCTTTCTAACTTTCCTAGACCGACTCTATCATATTTATGTTTTTAATTTTGTAATATCCTGTTCCTTGTTATGATCCTTACTTTTTTTTTTTTTTATTCTTCTTTTCCCTTAATTTTCATTATTTTTACGTATAGATAACGTTCTTTCTCATGTTTTTATCTTGTTTATTTTTCCGTCATTTAGTTTTTTAGTGTTTTCGTCCTGATCTATTGTTCTTCTCTGCTTTCCTCCCCCTATTTTCCTTATTTCTGGTTTCTATTAATTTTCTGACTCTTAACAACCGCCTCTTAACACGTGTTGTATTTTCTTCTTTTTTATATTTTAACCTTCTTGAATTGAGCTGTCTTATATCTTTCTTCTTCGCATCCTTATTAATTTATATCCCCTCCCTTTCTTTTTACGAGTATTATTCATACTTTTTATGACAGTCCGTGAAACATCGTATCTTCTTCTTGCTCCTTTCGTTTTCATTGTCTTTTCATTTTTTCCTATTATTCCTCTGTTATTTCATACATTTCATTTTTTAGTTTCTAATTGCCATCGCCATTGTTTAATTTGTTTTAAATTTATTCATTATTTTAGATTAATATGTTTTCACTTCTTATACACAAACCTTTTCTATTTTATCGAATTCCTTATACCCTAATATCTTAGTTTGTTTATCTTCTTCATCCTATCGGGACTTTCTCTTCAGTACTATTCTATCTTGCTTCGTCTTTTTCTTATTTCTTATCTTTTTTATATCTCTGCCCATCCATCTTTTCTAACGAACCCTACATCCCTTGTCCTTTCTCTATCAAATTCCTTCTCTTCACCGTTGATTTAGTTCTATCCTACATGTATATTAATCTTTTTTCTATTTATTTCTTTTTTTCTTTTACTTTTAGACTCCTTGCTAATTAGTATTCATAATTGCTTTTTCTATAAACTTTTATGCGTTTCTTTCTTTGTCCCTTCTTTTTATCTATGTTCAACCTTGCTAAAAATTATCCTCATCTTATTCTTTCTCCTTTTTTTATCACTCCTTTCTTGATCCTACTTAGTGCTGTTCGTTCCTTCCGGGTTTTCGTAGTTTCAATTCTGTCATTCCTTTCTCTTTTGTTCCCTGTTCATTCGGTTCGTTTCTCCTCCTGTGTGTCTACTCCTCTTGAGTACACTCACTTTAATTTTTCTCTTCCTGTCGTATAATAATTAATGTTTTTCTTTATATCCTTTTTTTACCCTTCAATCCTTTCTTATTTTTATACTTTTCCTCTTTGTCTTCAATTTTCTCCTATTGTCTTTCCTTTTTTAATCCCTTCTCTTCTGATCTTTTAATCTGCCCTTTATATTCGTCATTTTTACTCACTCACTCCTTTTCTTATTATTTCTTTTCACATACCTTATGTATTCTTATTTATTTTCATCCTTTTCCTCTCTTCTCTGTTTATTCTTTTCTTACTTCCCTTATTCCTTCCTTGGTATTGCATTTTTCCCTTATTTCTATTAGGCTTTTTT
>JAHQIW010006347.1:0-14377 GCA_019055375.1 Parelaphostrongylus tenuis
TATAACTTCCGTAATAAGAAAAAGGATGTCTTGACGGAACAACGTTCTTGTGCCTACATTGATGAAATGCTTATAACCCGACCTCGTGATGATAAGGTTTGAACCTTGTTCCATTTGGTTGAGAGAGCTTATGATAAGAATTACTTTTTGTCGGAAAATTCTTTCAATAATGATGAAATGACGGGATAGACCCTCTAAACACTCCAATAAAGCCTCCTTGACTTTTTAAATTCGTCAACAGAATCAAAACGCTAACACTGAAGAAACAATGTGTGTCTTCAGGTTCTGATGTTCTTCTGCTATTTGTAATGATTCCGCATAATCCTCTTGTCAGGGCTTCAATGAGAAAAGTAATGATAGTAGATATTTGCTGATTGGTCGATAGTTATATCAATTGTGCTGGATTTGCTATGTCCTCTCAATTCTCAGTGACAAAATCAAAGTGTTTTGGTGTTGAACAACTTCCCAGGAAAGTGTCGCGTATATGATTCCATACGTGGCACTCCAGAAGTGATTAGACACACATTTGGGCTATAAAACACTTTGAACGATTCGCAGGGTATTCAGTCAATGCTTCCCAGACTAACAAGAAATTTTAAGAGGAGAAAAAAGGTTACGATCTTTTATTTGGAATCATCAACGCTCTATCTGTAGATCTCAAGTTTTACAATCTATTTCCAACAATGCTGGCTTCGACAAATGATCGTATCTCTCGAGCACTAGATTATTTCCAGCAGGACCGCTGATATTGCAGTATGTTGTACCCACTTTCACCATAAACCATAGAGCACTTCCAGTTCCATTTTCATGAGCATGCTTCGATAAGACATCAATTGACTGCAACCAAAGTCGACATAAACGGTCTGGAAACGTGCTTTGAAATTGCTTCAAATCGATGCACGCAGTCATGGAATGGTCAACTTAGGAGGTTCACACACTTGATAAAATTTAGTTTCATTTGCCAAAAGCTGTGTGAATCGTTTGTCAAATGTTTTTTCAGCTCCGGAATTGCTTGTAACGGAAATTTGAAAATTGGAAACCTAACATAGTTATACGTTTTCGCTTTCAGCTCACAGTATTGATTGCTATTTACCAAAGTTACGTGACGATCGGATTAGAATAATAATAATTTGTCATTTGTTAATAATGTTACGAGCACTGCACTGAATATACAGAATGCTGCAAGATGCGTTATTGTCCAAAAATCAGATCATATTGAATGGCTGTGGACCGACCCTACACTTTGCCTGATAATTTTTTTTGAGTCATGCATATGGCCTGTTCATATCGAGGCATATTGAAATTTGAGCGTGGTCTGAGAAAGAAGCACTCGAAACAAAGGGTATGATATTTTATGATTACCAGCCAAGAGCAATCGAGTGTACAATCTGTCCTCTCGGTGATATTTTCACTTATCGGCGCGTGTGAAACATACGTCGTCGACTTCTCTATGTAAGGGGAGGTACCTGAGGAAGTGACCGAGCGAAAGGTCAGCGTGCAAGTGACGACGTTGCAAGGCCGAAACACGTGTATTGCATTCTATACGTGCCTATCACAGACCACATTCGTGGCTCAAAAATGACTGTCAGGTATATTAAAATTTGAGCGTTATCTTAAAAAAAGCACTCGAAACGAAAGATGCGACATCCATTCTCTTATTAAAAATGGTGTGCCAAAATGACTTTTTCACTCAAGTGGTGCTTTCTCCAATGACTCTATACTACATGACGACGACATTCACAACGCGAGGGCGATACCTGTAGAGCATTTATTGAAACGATTCAACACGGCCTGAAGAAGAGGTCACTTCAGCATAAAGATCTAATAAAGTATTGAATTATAAGGATTGAATGACCCACTATCCTTCAACTGTGGCATTACAAATCAATCGTATACTCTTCGTGAATAGCAGAAGCTTGAAATTGATTTTTAGAGAAGACTTTTCTAATTCTTCGCCTACAGTTTGAACGCATTCACTGTTCTTCGGAGCAAAATTGATCAAAAGATGTAACGCGTTGAAACGTCAGTCAAAGAAAAAGATAAATTCCTCATTAACTTTGTGCTTTCGCCTGATCACTATAAAACACCGAAGTTTACTTTTCTTTTGTGAACTTCTGCACAAGTCTGACAGGCTGCAAGTCAAACCATACAGTCCCCAAGATCAGCCATCGACTAACCACGGCATTAATTGAACATTTCCTAACTTTATTTTATTTAATAGGGCACGAGGTTGTTAATACACGTTGATTTTGCAGAACACATTGGAGTTCGTACCAGTGGCTAACCTTTCGGTAGTTTCGCGTTCGTCAGAGCCTAAAAGAGTGAAACTGACTTTCAATCCGCATAGATGAACATTTCTCACAACCATTTAGGATGAAATCTGAAGAAATCGGAGGAGTTCAAACGTACAGTAATCAGCAATCATTAAATACTCACCGTATTCTGTTGTTTACTAGTCCACTAAACAATATGTAGACCAACAACACCGAGTATTTTATAAACGACGAACGAGTGTTTGCCTCTGATCCGCAAAAATCGATCCGAGATATGGCGCGAAATCACGAGTGATCTCAAGGCATTCATATTTCCAATTCATGTCCGGATTTATGGTTTAATTCCAAAAGGCCTCGAGATTTTATCACTGAAGTTTTCGTCTCTTTGCGTTCCTCTGCGAGGATGAATATTTCCACTTTGAAGTTCACCTCCTTATGCATCTCTGCCCCATGTGTGCCTGGTGGTATTTTTAAATCCATTTTATCGCCGTTGTGTAGGTGTTGTTTAATACGGACATAGAGAGGCCTGCCAGTTTTGTCGATATATTCGCCGCTTCACGTTTTACAAGAGGTTCGGTAGACTGTACCCATGCTCATGCAGTCACCGCCTCTACCGTTGAGGCATATAATGCATCCCTTCGTATTACATAGACGGTCGTAATTTTAATAATCGTTACCGATTTCACCAAGTGTGTCTTTTTCGAGCAACGTTTTCATGGCTATACCTTTTCTCTTTGAAAGGAAAGGAAAAATTATCGGGACCTTGCTTCCTTGGAATCATCGTATGTGGGCGCGTCATATCTTCTCAGCCTCTATCGAGGAGTTACAATTTCGTAGCCACTAAAAATTACTATATCCCTAGTTTGTTCAGGAATTGTACTGTTTGTTCCTTCCATTACACACACCGGCCGCTGTACGGAGCTTGCTTTTGACAAGCGCCTTTTTTTGTATGTGGAATGGGGGTGATAGTAGAGATGATGAACCAAGATATTTTGCTACTTGGCTTTCGTTATCACTTCGCTATCTGATCATTATCGAATAGATTTGCCTGTACATTCAAGGAAGGAAGTCAGTTATTTTTCGAAATCTCACTCTTAAACTTCATGTATTCTAACCGCTCATTCAACAATCCAAATATCTGTTCATTTCTTCTTGAATGGAGCAGATAACTTAGCAATCGTTAATATTTTTAGAGTAGATTAATGGCCAGAGATCATTCAAAGGGCTTCCACTTTAGACATGAACGCAACAGTCAGACTAGATGCCACTCGCTGCATCATTGTCAACCCTCCAATTTTTATAGAATGCTTCCTAGACTATCAAAAAATAGGGCAGTGCAGGCACTCTTTTACAAGAAGCATGCCCTGCTGTATCAATAGACCATACATGTTAATCGCCCTTGGTGTTTCATAAGAAGCTCGTGGGTGGTTTGCAATTCACATTCGTTCGGCAGGCTGCTATAAAGAACGGTCACGCCGAAGATGTTCAAGAGATGGGCTGGATTGTAATTTAGCAGCTGGGATATTATTAGAGTAAATACCATGCTATCATATCCGTCGATCCGTCTACACAGCTATTGAAATACACCGAATAATCTGAAGAACCAAGTAGTTCGCAACCGCTTATACGACCGTCTACGTGAAACGATCTCCGGACTATTCCTATTTAGGGGTTATCACAAGAGTACTTTTATGAAAAAACGCTGCTGCCAGAAAATCAAGCAAGAGCCCCTTTAGTATAGTGGATAAGACGTGAGCAGCGAAAAGTGTAATCGTGGGCTGAATCCCCAGCCAAGTTTTTAGTTTTATTCTTTTATGTGCTGACAACGTTCAGCGGCGAATTTAAGACACCTAAATTTTTAGTAAGAGTTGAGTAATAGCAATAACTTTCTATTCAAAAAACCTTCTGAAGCGTCGTTTAAAACAATCGAAAGTGACAACATCTCCTAAGCCTTTCATAAGGCCTGATATGGCACTTGTTGAGCTGGACGCACTTTTCAGCTTTCATGTGGAGCCTCATCACTAGGTAGCACACGCTTTTCGGACCAACTGACCCCCTATATGCCAGTGTCGAACCTTTTATAATGCACTCCGGCTGAAGGCATTGCAGTAAAAGCCGATTAATCGATGGGTGGTAAAATAAATATTGCAATACCTTCCTATTCGACTGTTTTTGGAATCACGTTCAAAACAAAATAATCTGACGATATTATTCCAGCATCGATCAACCGACTGTCACTGCAATGTCTGGCGATCTCCGTGCCTGGTGTGAAGTGAAACATGTTCAGCACCAACTTTCTTATATGAAGGGGTTCGGCTAAACCGAAAGGAATTTGCTAAAGATGAAATACTCATGACGGGTGGAATAGTTACCATCTAAATACCCCCAATAATCAAGCTTCAATAAATGCAACGGTCTGACTGATTTTCCTTGCATTTTTTATAACGTAGTCTTAATCAAACGCCTTATTACCGTATTATACCCCACTTATCTCAAAACATACCAATATCAGCTTCTAGTAGGTTTTCATTCTAGGAAGGGATATCTGTAAGCGTGACTGAGCTCAGTGTCGATGCCGACTGCCCGGGCCAGGCCGCTGACGACTGGCGGCTGACAGATTGATGTACGGTAGCGCAGAAAGAGTGGTGCGCAAAGTGGCCGCCAATAGTATAACGTGCTAAAGCACGCGCTAACCGAAATCAGGTGCGGGTTCTAGTCCCGCATGGCGCCAAAGTTTTGCACATCACTCTACATTACTGGGTATATCTAGTGGGTGAAAATAATTTCATTTGAATCGTAATTGTTTTTTTGTAATAACTCGAGGACCGACTTTCTTGAAACCTCGACATGTTAATAATATTAAACTTTCAAAATGAGAAGAAAAGCTTAGAAAACTAATCTCTATTCAAAGCTTCACGAGGTTGGTATCTTTTCCCAATCGATTGTTCTTCTTTCCGGTCGATGGGTTTTCGCGATTGCTTGTGGCTGACGTTTCCGCAAATACGCCATCTTCAGAGCCTGAACGGATTATTCGTTGCAGCTTTATTTATATGACTATACAATGTCAGTAGGTCAAATTATGTATAGGAGTCATGGGGGCGGGTTCATACGTCACCCTGTCGCTAACAACATAGGTAGTCCCTGGATTAGATGGTTAGGTGAAATGTTTTCCCTGAATCGATGGTCGCTTACAATACCTTAGATTTTCAAATAATTTTTTTTCTCTTTTCTCATTGTATAGTCATATAATAAAGCTGCAACGAATAGTACGTTTAGGCTCTGGAGAAGGCGTATTTGCCGAAACGTCAGCCACAAGCAATCGCGAAATCCCATCGACCGGAAAGAAGAACAGTCGACTGGGAAAAGATACCAACCTCGTAATTGTTTTATTTGACCTCCTATTGCGGTGTTATGATGTCCTCAACAAACCCAATGATGTGGAGTGGTGCGCATCGGTGCAAAAATGTTTGCATCGGCCGGAATTCGAACCCAGATCTTACCCCTTCCGAGAGCATGTGCTAAACCGTTGCCACCACCGACGCTCGTTCTGCACTCCAATTTCATTTGATATTCGTACCACTGTTTCCAGGTCAAAGAAGATTGTGCCTGGGCGGATCTGATGGAGTAATTCAACAGCAGTGTAATTCTTCCGTTCACTACTTGAATAAATGCTCTTTGTACTAAGAACCTCCAAAGGTGTGTAGCGTTCCTAGGGATCTTGAGTTGGCTGGCAACGAGGCTACTCGAAATCACATTAGTAGACATATAAGGCATTTGGTTCTATATAAAGCAGTGAATTTCCACCCTCAGGCGATGGTGGATCAATGAAATAGTTTTATTGCATTTGCTGTGGGAAATCCTATCGTAGGCTGTGTCAAAAGTCGCCCCGTTCATTGACGTGTGAGTGGAACAAAAGTCAATTGATCTGCCATGTCTCCCTGTCTCGCAAGAAACTAGCCCCAGCAAGTTTTACTTGCTCTAGTAACTCCTGTGTGCCATATACATCCTCCAAAGTTCTCGTAAAAATTCCGAGCAACAAAGCGGTGGTTTCCTATATACGTTTGATATCAGAAAAAATCTAGCTATTAACGACTTTTGTTCATCGGTTGTCTATGAAACGCATTATGTGTTCGATTCACCTTGTCCCCGACGATTTGGCATGTACGTTTGTGTCTCTGATTTTTCTACTATTTATGTAAGTTAAAAATTCGATTTCCCTGCTGAATGCGTGGTATGGACTGGTGCGAGAATTTAAGGACCATTTGTCAAACTGTGCGATGAATAATTTCTTACTCTTTTTCAAGGAGCAGACATAAGATTCTTAACAACAGATTTATTTATTCACAACAGCTGATTCCCTGGATTTGTTGCGTTCTTCAGAGACAAAAAGGTCAAGTTGTTTGCACATTATTCTTCAAAACTCTTACATAACTTCAGCAGAATAAGCTTGTAGTGAGGATATTCAGGTGCACAACAGACCTTTAGGCGCCATTTTGTCCTTTATGAGACTTCAAGTTATTCTTGCACACCCGCATCACAGATTCTTACATGGGAATGCGTCTGCAAAAATTAGTCTGAGGTACGACGCGAAGTCACTCGTGGTCACATGGCATTCGTCCTTGCTCGATTTTCTAAAATTGTAAAAAAACGCTTACGAAGATTGGTGCGTGTTCCAATACAAATATGGGTTAAGACTTCTCAGAGGATTTTTATCATGAAAGAAACGCTAAAATATCTTCAAGAGACTTTTGTGTGAATAATTTTGGCAAGATTAGCGTTATTTCTTACCAAAATCTTACTCTTTCAAAGGAAAGAACCACATTCTTGTGACAGGAAGTGTATTTCCAGCTGTTATTGAATATTTTCAACTATCTTCTTGACATTTTTGTTTAGTGGATGGCATGAAAATTTTTAATTTTGGTAATAAGCTTGTTGTGGGAAAAGGATTTCTATAGCACGGTTGAGTAATAATAAACAGATAACGTTTTCCAACCGCAGTCATTTTTCTAATTCATAGCGTTTCTTTGAGACTATATAATCAGATTTCGATTCCTATAGGCTTCTTTGTGAAAAAAAGAGTTATCATCTAGGAACTCTTGAAAACGTAGTTCTAAGGTGAATAAAGCCCAAATGGCTTCAAATTCCTTACTTTTAAAAAGAGTTTCTGTCGCATTCAATTGCATTTCAAGGATTGCGCTCAGCTCATGAGCCCTTGGTTTTTTTCCTAGAAAGACCTACTTCGCAGGATTAATAGTATTCATTCGATAGCTTAAAAACTGAGAATTTCAGAACCAAGATTGGTTGTCGAAAGTACATCATCTGCTTGCGTTATTTGCAGAAAAAAGAATGATAATATTTTGCTGCAGCAATCAATTTACCCTTTCACTTTACAACGGATTCCTTGACAGGAGTGTAGTGAGAATTTATACTAGGGATACCTCAATATTACGAAAATTTGGTGAATTATTATTTACAGGAACTTCTAGAAACGTGGGAAGAACGCTCGTTTGCTTCAGAAATTCATAGTGTTCAGCACGAAAATTACATTCGTGAGAAAAGGCCTTTATAAGTCCTCGAAAAAAATGCATTTTTCTAAGCCATATTTTACATGATTCCGACATTGCGAACAGTTTATCAACATGCCTGGTAATTATTTTTTGAGCCACGCATGTCAGTGGTCTATCGAAGAGGGCTGACTTATAAAACCCGATACACGTGTTTCGATCTTGCGATCTCGTCAAACGGGCACTTACCCTTTCTCGTCTTTTGCCAATCCTGTGTGGGTGCTCTAGTCTTTCCACGCTAAGAGTTAGCGACGACGAACGTTTTACACTCTTTGTCTAGTAAATTGCCCGACTGATGAAATCGCAAGATCGAAACACGTGTATCGGGCTCTATAAGTCAGCTCTTTTATAGACCACTGACATACGTGGTTCAAAAAATAACTATCAGGCATATTGGAATTTGAGCTGTGCTCTTAAGAAAACACTCGATCCAAAAGTTTGTCAATACATTCATCATCAAACAACAATCTGTAATAGCAATATCGAACAAAAACTATCAAAATTTGCACCACTCTTTAGCAATACCTATGCATCCCCGACACTCTTCCGCCATCTCCACCCTTTTGAACCCTTCGGTGAAAGCGTATTTTTTGCTATTATCTAAGGTATAAGCAATTATTTTATAGCAGAAATGAAGCGTCTACCTCACCGCGTGCATCAAATCAGTGCGTGTGGTTGCTGAAGGGATAGTTTTTTACTTTCAAGCGAAAACTGGTTCAAATTTGCTAGTTCATGAAGATATTCTATGCTCATATAAAAAGGTGCCACTCATTCTCAAAGACGTAAATTTCATTTCTTGTTGTAGGTTTTGCTGACAATAAGTGATGGCACCCGTATTGCGAAATGATGATGCCTTGCCAAAGTCAGTCGGTATCCTATTATCTGGGGGAGATTTCGCAGATCTTTTATCTTCTAAGCCATTACTGATTTTCACCCTCATCCGCAACTCTCAAACTTTCCAATGCACTGTTTCTGCAAAAGCCTCTCAATGAATGAACTTTGTTTGCACTTGATAATCCATTTTTGTAACATTCATATTTCTCATTAATTATTCATATTATGCCTCCATCTATCTCCCTGTTACGCGTAGTCTTCTATGGGCATTGCTGAGAAGAATAGTAGTGCTCCGCGAACACTTTGGTACTCGTAATTACGATTATTTAGTCATTCATGCCGATCACTGAGATTAATGATGATAATTTTTTATCCAGTCAGAAAACAGAAGCAAAATACGGCCTGACGACCTCTCTTTGGCAAGAAACAATTTGATTTTTCTATAACTTTCTAGAGAACGCGATATTTACTTGCTTCATTTGCTTACTTTGGTTTTTTATAGATTACTGGATAGTCATTGGATGTGTTCTAATTAGAATTCCTTACCAGTTTTTCGGGATGGAATGCATCCATTTGGATACACATTTTTTTGGAGGCCCTTCTTGTTGAAAAACCTTTTCTTGAAATTTTCAGCAATTTTTCGAAAGCTTGAATTTCGCAGATCTCAATAGCAAGTTTAATTTAAGAAAATGTTTTGTTTCACCTTGTAGCCGTAAAAGATTAGGTCGTTCTAGAAGTTTTGGCACCAGAACAATAAGCACCAAATTTATTGACCAGAATTAATCATAATAATGAGATACCGTGGATGAGTGGTTGTGATGCTCGTAGCGACGCGCGTGAAGTGAAGCCCCACCCCACCTCTCTCCGGCAGTCAACAATAACGCCCTGTGGAACGCCACAGCAAGGCTATCCTCGAAATTGCAAGGTGACTTGGTCAAGCAGTATTCTACGCTGTTTAAGACGGAAACGAAAAGCGAACTGAATGCTGGAAGTACCGGAATCCGCACAGCAAAAAAAACACTGTGATGACGGATTAAACAAAATAAATCAAAGTAAAATAAAAATCATAATCGCATGACCTATTTACCTTTCAGTTGCGCATTTCCTTGCAAACTTTGATATCCAACTTGACTATAATTATTTAAGATGGAGTTGTTGTGAAGACAAATTCGTTTGCTATTCATGCAGTAGTAGGCGTGTAGGGAGAAATAATAGTGAAGCGAAGCGCAAGATGGAATTTGAGGCTATGATACGGTTGCAGGAAGGGCGGCTAGAAAGTGCTTTGCGAAATTCAAAGCTAGAGAGAACAGTATGGAAGATCAATGGCGCTTGGGTCGTCTACAGGGAGCTTTATTAATCTGCGCGACGCTTTCACTAGCATTTTCCCCTACACGGATTTCATTAATGGGTAGCGGTAGCGAATTTGTTCCCGCGACACCGCCATTTTATAGCAATCATGGGCAAATTGTATACCAAAATGTTTACAAAGCAAATGTGTAATGAAAACAATACCAAAGTAAATTACTTCCTTTTTGTAAATTTGGTGTTTAATGCTGTTAGGCCAAAACTTAGGGAATGGACTCAATAATATTATATTCCACACTCAATTTGTTTCGTTTACTTTGCTTGGGCTTGTGAATCACTTTTCGCTGCATTGTTAATAGTCATTCGATAGTCCGAATCTCGAAAATATTCATGCTAAAATAGGTTTTCAAAAGACAGGATTTGTTAGAGCAAAAAGAAGATTGCCTTTTACACAAAGAGTAGTTAGTCTCTTAATTGAGCATTATAGCTAGTTTATTAGGTAATGTAAAGCAAAAAAAAGTAAAAATTTTTGAGTGAACAACGAAAATCGCGCTCTTCTCGACTGACTCCTGCGTAGAAAAATCAATTACCTTCGAAAGTGTGCATTATTTGAGAGTGTGATTTTTGTTAATTATATAGAAATTTTTTCCTCTACCAAGTAAGAATTTCGGTTTTTCTTATTAGAAATGTAGAGGCATTGTTTTATCGTTCTACAGGTACAAACATTTTTTCTTTTCACATTTCCAAGTGAAATAAGGAATGAAGCTTATGCGATGAGCTGAATAGTTCGAATGCGAATGTTCTCCTTTTCGCCGTCGCGCGGTGCTATGTGGATATTCCCAGAAACATTTTTGGCATCAATATTGTCGAAATTTGGGCTATTGAATGCCTATTAATACCTTATCGAGACGCTATCCACACACATCAGCCGAGCAAGCAAAGCACACTGAGTGTGAAATGTTATACTATTTTCAATTTTGCAACAGAAAAAGCTTTTTTTTTTAAATATAAGAGATTCAAGCTTTCAGCTGACTGCGGAAAGTTTGAGCGTGGTCTCAATAAAGCACTCGAAATAAAGGTATGATATGATAAAAATACCAGCCAAAGAGCAATCGAGTGCGCAAACACTTTGTGTTAGGTGAGAATTTCGCTTGACATAGGGTGTAAAATGTTCGTCTTTGATGACTGTCTGCAAGGGAGTAAAGCTCCCGAAAGAACCGGCTATAAAAATATGGAAAGACGACGGGTTCTGCCCGACTGACGAGTCTGTAAGGGCGAAACACGTGTATCGGGCTGTACAAGAGCCCTTACCAAACCACATGACAAATTGGCCCAAATAATTATGAAAGTATCTTTTGCAAAGAAAGGTTTTCCAGTGATGGAGGCTTCCAAAAACTCGTGTATCCAAATAAATAGATTCCATCCCAAAAGAGTCAGACCGCTTTTGTAGCAGTGATATATTATCATAATCTTACATATATCATTGTTAAACGGTCAAATTTTGAACCTTGGGCGGTATTTGAATTCGCGTCTCACCTCTTTCCGCTTACGTGTGATGATCACTGCATTGCCGAGGCTTTTGTTCCGCTATTACTCTTGCTTACCAGGCCAAACCGATAACGGTTGATTGCTAACAAATTCAATACCTTTTTATCGCAGGAAGAGTGATAGCAGATGAAGAGCCACGATAGTGTAGTGGTCAATAAATACCCTTTGAAAACTGCAAAACGAGGTTCAACTCCAGCAATAGGTTTGTACAGCTATCCATCATTCAACAATATGGATGTGCACTGATTGCTCATTGATTGCTAGCTGCCTATTGATCGTTTACTTGATCGATGAAGTTATTGGTGTTCTCAATCTCACGATCTACGGAAGAATTGACATTTTGAGCGCAAAACATGAAATGATCTACACGGAGTGTTTTGAATCTGATATGTTCGGTCCATAATTCTCAATTTTCTACCTAGATCAGGCGTTGCATATTCTAAGTTAAGTTCACGGTTTCCGGATAATGCAGTAATGCAGTAAAGAACAATGGCTGCACTTATTTGTAATTATTTGCTAATTTAAGAGCTGTTAGGTACTACAGCTTGATTTAATTACTGAAGGTAAATATTTCGTTAGCCACAATTCGTTCATTTTCATCACCATAAACAAATCACTCGTGCACATCATTTATTTATTTTTTAGTCATGTAAACTGCATAAAATAGCGTAAGAATTCGTTGGAGACATCTCTGTATTCTTTTTCCTCCTAAAATTATTACCAATCAAAAATTATTCAGTAAATCGATCATTTATTAGCAATATTATCTCACCTCTTTCTTCACCTTATCCTTCGTTTCGTCCTCTTTCTCCTCATACTCCTTTTCTCTCTTTCTTTTCTTCTTTTTTCTCATCATCCTTCTTTCCATTTCTTTCTCCTCAACCTTCTTCTCCTCTTTACTTTCTTCTTTCTTCTCATCATGCCTCTTTTCATCCTTTTTCTTCACATCCTTCTTCTCCTCTTTCTTTTCTTCTTTCTTCTCATCATCCCTCTTCTCATCCTTTTTTTCCCATCCTTCTTCTCCTCTTTCTTTTCTTCTTTGTTCTCACCATCCTTCTTTTCATCCTTTTTCTCCTCATCCTTCTTCTCCTCTTTACTTTCTTCTTTCTTCTCATCATGCCTCTTTTCATCCTTTTTCTTCACATCCTTCTTCTCCTCTTTCTTTTCTTCTTTCTTCTCATCATCCCTCCTCTCATCCTTTTTTTCCACATCCTTCGTCTCCTCTTTCTTTTCTTCTTTCTTCTCACCATCCTTCTTTTCATCCTTTTTCTCCTCACTTTGATTTATTTTATTTAATCCGTCATCACAGTGTTTTTTTTTTTGTTGTGCGGATTCCGGTACTCCCAGCATTCAGTTCGTTTTTTCGTTTCCTTCTTAAACAGCGTAGAATACTGCTTGACCAAGTCTCCTTGCAATCTCGAGGATAGCCTTGCTGTGGCGTTCCACAGGGCGTTATTGTTACTGCCGGAGAGAGGTGGGGTGGGGCTTCACTTCACGCGCGTCGCTACGAGCATCACAACCACTCATCCACGGTATCTCATTATTATGATTAATTCTGGTCAATAAATTTGGTGGTTATTTCTCTGGTGCCAAAACTTCTAGAACGTCCTAATCTTTTACAGCTACAAGGTGAAACAAAACATTTTCTTAAATTAAACTTGCTATTAAGATTTGCGAAATTCAAGCTTTCGAAAAATTGCTGAAAATTTCAAGAAAAGGTCTTTCAACAAGAAGGGCCTTTCAAAAAAATGTGTATCCAAATGGATGCATTCCATCCCGAAAGCTTGGTAAGGAAGTTTAATCAGAACACATCCAATGACTATCCAGTAATCTATAAAAAACCAACTAAGCAAATGAAGCAAGTAAATATCGCGTTCTCTGGAAAGTTATAGAAAAATCAAATTGTTTCTTGCCAAAGAGAGGTCGTCAGGCCGTATTTTGCCTCTGTTTTCTGACTGGATAGAAAATTAGCATCATTAATCTCAGTGATCGGATGAATGACTGCATAATCGTAATTACGAGTACCAAAGTGTTCGCGGAGCTACTACTATTCTTCTCAGCAATGCCCATAGAAGACTACGCGTAAGAGGGAGATTGATGGAGGCATAATATGAATAATTAATGAGAAATATGAATGTTCCATAATGGATTATCAAGTGCAAACAGAGTTCATTCATTGAGAGGCTTTTGCAGAAACAGTGCATTGGAAAGTTTGAGAGTTGCGGACGAGGGTGAAAATCAGTAATGGCTTAGAAGATAAAAGATCTGCGAAATCTCCCCCAGATAATAGGATACCGACTGACTTCGGCAAGGCATCATCATTTCGCAGTGCGGGTGCCATCACTTATTGTCAGCAAAACCTACAACAAGAAATGAAATTTACGTCTTTGAGAATGAGTGGCACCTTTTTATATGAGCATAGAATATCTTCATGAATTAGCAAATTTGAACAAGATTTTGCTTGAAAGTAATAAAAACTATCCCTTTAGCAACCACACGCACTGATTTGATGCACGCGGTGAGGTAGACGCTTCATTTCTGCTATAAAATAATTGCTTATACCTTAGATAATAGCAAAAAATACGCTTTCACCGAAGGGTTCAAAAGGGTGGAGATGGCGGAAGTGTCGGGGATGCATAGGCATTGCTAAAGATTGGTGCAAATTTTGATAGTTTTTGTTTGATATTGCTATTACAGATTGTTGTTTGATGATGAATGTATTGACAAACTTATGGATCGAGGTGTTTTCTTAAGACCACAGCTCAAATTTCAATATGCCTGATAGTTATTTTTTGAACCACGTATATCAGTGGTCTATAAAAGAGCTGACTTATAGAGCCCGATACACGTGTT
>JAHQIW010006348.1:0-60424 GCA_019055375.1 Parelaphostrongylus tenuis
TGATACTGTACAAATTTTCAAGGCTATCTTCGGTAGTTCTATGAGTCTGACATTAGAGCAATAAACAGCGACTTTATACATGAAAAATAATTATATTGCATAAAAGTGGTATTGCTCAATTGCACATTTTCCAATGAATGTTTTCGTATACAATTTGCCTATACTTGCTGTAAGATGGAGCTGTGATGGGAACAAATATGATTGCTGCTCATGCACAGATGGCACATAGGGAAAAATGTCAGTGAGCGGCGTAATATTGGAACTTTCTGTGGATGGGCCGAGCGCGGCTGAGTCTCCAGACTGTTCTTTTCAACTTTGAACCTCGTGAACGACTTCCTAGCTGTCTTTCCGGCAATCGTATCATCTTCACAAACTCCATCATTATCAATCCCCCCCCCTCCCATGCTCAACATTTGCGCATGAGAAGCTAAAGAATTTGTTTCCACGACAGCTTGGTCTTCGAGCAAATAATGGGAAGTTGCAAAATAAAGTACTTGTAAGAAAATGCGCAGCTTAATGATACCAAGATCATTCCGATTTTCAGTATGCTGGATAGTCATCTTTGAGCCATGCATTTAATGTGGTCTATATGCTGCAGTTACGTCTTTCTAGGTCAAGAAATCAACATGATGAATGCCTTAGCTCCAGAGTTGAGCAGGAGAAAACGAGCGGCTTAGGGAACGTTTAAGAGCTTCGAGGATGTAGTGAAGAGGACAAAGAACATCCGACTCCGTGCCTACCTTTTCTTCTCGACGATTATCCCTGCCCTGATGTATGCAGCAGAAACTTGGTCGCTACGTAAACATGATGACAGATCACTTGTCGTTAACAAACGCGCAGGGAAAGGTCGATGTTAGGAGAATTCCGTGAATCGCAGTTGAGCGAAAGGATTCGTAGTTGCAACCTACGTCAGCGATCGAAGATTAAAGACGTTGTTCCACACGCCAAGATATCGAAAATAAAGTGGGCCGGACACGTGATGCGCTTCAACGACAACCGATGAACGAGAGTCGTTACCAATTGGATGCCTCGGGATGTCAAGCGCTTTACAGAAAAGCTACCGACCCGCGGGTCCGATTTGTTCACTAAAGGTTGATTGTTCTGAGACTTCTTCGTTTTAAATCAACGGCTATCTCTTCTTTTCGCATAACCGGAACGTTTCGTGAAGAGGCCACGGTATGATCCTGTGTAGAACATCAGCGACATCAGGCAGCGTCGGGCAAAACTTTCGATTTATTAAAATGTGGTCTATTTCGTTATGGCACTCTGCATTGGGAGACTACCACGTCCATCGCTGAGAGTGAGGCTTAAGGGAGTTATGAGTTACCATGGATGGTTTGGGTCGTCATGATAAACTCAGATAGCCTCTTACCCTGTTCATTCCATTCTAGTCCGTGGGTCCCGATGTGACGTTCTTCAGACGTTCCTCTTGGCCAATTTTTGCTTAAAAATCATCAACAGTGGCTTCGAAGAACGTATTTTCCTCTCTGAAGATTTCTCTAGTTCCATATAGAACGCTTCGACATCGTCTTCGTCACAGCTTGATGTTGGTGCGTAAGCAACGAAAATGGTCCAAGCCGGCACTGAACCACGTCGTTTCAACCGTAATCGTCCATTACGGGTTGTTAATCCTTCAAGTGAATCGCGTTCACTGTTAAATTCGGTTTGACGAGGGCACCATCGCCGCCGACAGCTCTGCTATTACATCTTCCAAAAAAATAATTCTTCTCCGGTGTCATAAACACCGTGAAAACGATGAAGTCTTCTCGTCTCAGCCAGGCCAATGACGTCGCATCTTATCCTTCTTGCCCGAATCAATAGATTTTCTGCAGCGGATTCATGAGCAAGGATTTTGCCTTATAGGTACGGAACTTTATTGTAGTCCGTTTACATAACATATATTTTGATCAATTGTGAATCTAGAAGCTGGTATTCAATTAAGATGATATGGATTGCCCTAAACACTTGATCCGTCCGTGCGCTGTATGTAACAACATAAAGTTGAATGAAGAGGTTATTCGATGATTAACTTTCAATGACGGAAAGCTGAAAATAATGGTGCTTAACTCTGCATAATCGGCCGTTTTGTTGTTCACGATTCCTCCACCCGGCGAGTTGAGGGCGCCTTTTAGTGTCATGGGATTAGCGTTCTCTGTTATACACTAAACATCTCCACGATGCTTACCCCCTAAGGGATGACGCGCATCAGCTGAAGCACACGATTGCTTAAAGGCCTTTCTCGCTGAATTGAAATTTTTTCCTGGATATTCGGCAAAATTTCATAGGCCTAAATTTCTGCTATTTCGTTGATCTGTCCCATTTTAGGAAAGGAATTTATTACGATGCAGCAGCGAAAATACAATTATGTCTCACACCCGATTTCCTTCATTTGCTCGGCTGACGCTTCGGTATGGCTCTTCATTGAAGTTTTACTAGTCATTAAATAGCCCATACATCAAGGATTTTGATGATGTAATTGGTTTTTCGAAAGGCTACCATAGAACCGCTGTATTAGGGAAAGGAATATGGCATTCCACAGCACCCATATTCGAAAAAAATTTTATTTCGTTATTTTAATTTCTTACTTATTTTTTTATTATATTCGTACTTATAAAAGTTTATTCTGCCTCAGAAAACTCTAGGTAAGCGCTGACTTCAGTACTCTAGAATTTTCTCTACACGTTCATTTACTTTAGTTCATAGGCTTAGCTTGTTAAACTTAGAATCATCGGTGAGTTTAATTGGCAGTTTCAAATAACAATAAGTGCTTTGTGAGTAGGCCTTTCTATAACAAATACAATTCTCAAACTATTGTGATTTTACTTCGAAATAATCACTCAAAGCAAAATGAAATTTTTCATCCTTTCAAGTCAAATCTGTAATTATGATTGGAGCGCTGACGTAATAATTTTCACATAGCCTGAAATAAACATACTCTGGTGAGCTCTTCACGTCACCACCGCCGCAAATGTATAGTTCTTGGGTTGATAAAAAACCAGTAGACTATGTTGTTTGATGAAAACGAGGATTTGCACATAAAGAGATATTGCTTTGTCTTTTTATAGAAAGAGTTTTACCTAAAATTTGTTGAGATATCAGCCTGATTTTCATTACTGATAGACTAAGATGGAACTGCTCTCTTGTTTTTAGGTATTCAACCCACCAGCTTCTTCATCTCCCTAAAAATTCAAGTGATTAGAGTCGATTATTCACAGCCAATCGCTCTTGCAATGTGAGTCTTTCTGTTCCCATCGAGCCAAATATTTTGAAGTGCAGCACTGCTCGCGTGAGATAAAATCACTCAGCAGTGTTCTTTCATGTAGGAAAACTAATGAGAAATGTCCAATTAATCCAGCGAATTTCAGCAGTGCATCAGACTAAAAAGTGACTGATGTTTTGGAAAGCGGTCTTTGTTCGGAAGTGAACAATCAATCTGTTTTTTCTCTATAGCTTTTAAGCTTGCGGTCTTCGACTTCAGACCCAGATCTGAAGACTTCCTTTAAACTGTCCTCGTTATCGATAATGGGTAGGCTGGCAAACTTGATAAAGAGGCAAAAACAGCTCTCCCCGATCAGTCGTAAGAACTTTAACAAACTTTTTTTTGTTCAAGCTTCAGACATGCGCAATGCTAACGAGTATTGAATGGCACTAAACAAAAGTTTCAGGCTGTCTTAGGTCGCTTAGTAAGTTCTGGTACTCCAGTAGTGAACGCTAAATTTATCTATCACAATTAAATATAACTGCTGAAATTGGTATTGTTCAATTGCACATTTTCTTGCAAACATATGTGGAACCTGACTATAGTTTTTTTGAGATTTAGGTGCCTGTGGACGGCCCGACCGCGACAAGGTTTCCAGACTGTTCTGTCCAGCTTTGAACCTCGCGAACACGTCCCTAGCCGTCCTTTCAGCTCCCGTACCATCACCTTGAGCTCCATTAATCTTTCGCGTCTGTTCATTAACAATCTCCCTTAGACGCCATTCCTGCATGAGTAGCTAGCAAATTTGTCTCCACGACAGCTCCATCTTCGCGTAAGTATAGGCACGTTGTATAATAAAATGCTTGCAAGAAATGCACCATCAGCAATATCAGAATCATGCAGTTTTATTTACTTTTGCTCAATGAATTTGCTGTATTTTGCTCTACTTTCGCTACTACGGAACCACCTAATAGTTTGTGGATACCTTTCTATTTGACCACTTTTCATGAACCGCGCTCAAAACGATAACTGTCTGATGCTTATGCAACATGTTTTGAGCCGTCTGTCACGTCTAAGTGCTAGACAGGCGCATGTTTTTCAGTATGGCGTGGTACAATGTATTTCATCAGCCACAAGCCTGACTGATAGTCTCTGCAATGTTGGGGGATTCTATCACATGAGTTGCGGTGATTCACTACTTGGCGTTGATTCCTTCATAGAGGAGTATGACCTCAAGGAATCGATTGAACCTAGAGATTGTGCTATTGAAAGTCTTTGAGGACGAAACAAGCGCCTGTTCAGCACTTAAACCTGAAAACGGCCCGAAACATGTTGTATCATTATCAGAGTTTGCGGATAATTATGCATATTGCATACGGATAGAAATGGCTTGTAACACCGAAGAGCAGATTTTTTGTTTGGCAGATGAGAAGATTAAAAAAATGTATCCCTTGAGAAACAAAAAATTTATAAGCTGTGTCGCCATTTATACGGCAACAAGGACTTGTTTTTTTATGATACATTCAATTTCTGAATTAATTTTTTTACATCGCCCTTCAATGGCGATAAACAAATTACGACATGCACTGTTAGTAAGTTCCTATTATTCCACGAAGGAAAGCAATGTTCTATTATAAATCTTATTATCAGATTCTAATTTGCCTACTGTCATACATCAGCTCACCACCTCACTGAATGATTGTGGCAAGATATCGAACAAAATCAGCTTAGAAAAGCATACACATTTTGGGAGGACGAATCGCATCAAGTACGCACGCAAACGTGTTGGCATTCTTACGTATCTTATACGTGTCAAATCTGATTTTTTGCATTCTTCATGAACAGAACATCGAATCTGCTACGTACAAAATACATCTAATCACTCATTACAAATGAGTTCAGAAATTTGGGTTTAGACATTGCTTAGCTCTACTCACGCAATTACGCACTTTCTGTATTGTTTTCCTCCATTATACACTATTGCAACTGACACTGATAGTGAGTATTCTCGTTTTTGCTTCTATTGTTCAAACAAACAGTCTAAATGAAATTTTATTAGTATGTTAGTATTCGTATGGTGTTAGTAGACTAGTCAGTTCCCAGCAGGTGAAGCTTTCACGAATTGGCCCCGAGCGTTGCGCGGTGGAAGAGTGCGCGGTTTCCTGGAACTGAAATCGACACAGTTTGATCAACAACGATAAGAAAACATAAGCGCGCTAACGCTTTTCAGAAAAGTAAAAAATTATAAAGGGAGTACCCAGCGGAAGGGCACAGTGCCGAGGATTCTAAGGCATCCACATATCACGCGTCTAGTGAGTGCATATTATATTACTACCTGCAAACTTTTCGGCTGCGGCGCGATCGTAATCTTCTTCTGCCAGAGCTGCTACTTGAACTACGACGAGATCGTCGGCTACGCGATCTGCTTCTTCTGCTTCCTTGGTGTAGACGCTTCCTGCTGTGTCGGGCTGGAAAGAAAAGTATTTATGAACATGCTTTTGAAAATAAACACTATGTTAGCAAAAGCTATATGTAGAATTTTGAAGCACAACTTTACGGAGATATTGCAGGACATTTAGCTTGACAGTGACAATGAGATTACGCTTATCGCAGCAAACGAACAAGAAGAAAGATTCGCGTGCTGGAGCGCTACAGTGACACTCAGCATACTCACTGCTATTGGACAGAAGTTATCACAGCAGTGCAACTCATGTATTGCATCGATGAATTGGAGAACCCGATCCATAAGGCATGTTAAAACTCACATGATCGCGACCGTCGGCTGCGTGATCGACGTGTTCGTCGGCTCAACGAGCGCGACTGAATGCGGCGACTCCGACTCCTTCTGCTTCGGCCTCGGCTCCTACTGCGTCTGCTGGGCATGCTGGCAAATAAATTATACCTAACCGCATTCCCATATATTTATACACCTATAACCCTTATCATCACAAGCAAATCAAAGCAAGTTTATCACTCGTATATAACAGCAAATGAACGATTTCTTACATTTTCGTGGAAAACATCACAATAATGATCATGATATAAATCATTTTGATTTCGCATCTAAGTCTAACGGTGTGGTTTGTTGCTAAGACACTGAATACTCCTTTTCAACTTTTCGGACGCACTTTTTCCAGCTCTACTATATTACACTTGTTTGTTTGTGTCAAACACATAAAGGAGATAATGATGTAAGAAAATCGAATAGTTGGAGAGCCTTTCAGATGATTAACATTATATTATACTGCAAGTGCATACTAGCACTTGAGATATATACAGTGTGAGCATGTATTAGAACACTTCCAGTTATTTGAACCGGTTTCTCGATTGACTGCTATTCGAACCACGCTTTAAGCAATCACTGTAGTCTGAGTTGCGCTCAAATGAGGCGAACTAGAATGCCGAAACTGCATAAGCCACTGATATATCGACCCCAAAAGGCTCAGATTTTGTCAGATAATTTAGGCACTTTTTCGTAAAACGAGACAAAATAAAGGAGCGGGACCTTGCGGACCGAAGCCTTCCGCTGCGCTTCCACTAATATGGAACCTCAGGTTATTGCGCCACGTGCTCTTTTTTCTATAAGACCCTTCTATAGTGCTGAAGCGTTTTAAAATAGAGTATGTTTTACACACGCCGTGCTTTTTGGCAATTAAATTCTATTTCGCCGAACGACATTCTTTTTCCTAAGTGCTAGTGAGTAACTGATAGCTCATAAATCAGAAAAGTGGAAGTTGTTTTTGCTTTTTAAAAAGGTTCTCTATAACGCTGTAGCAAAAAAAAAGTTCTGTGCTCCTCACACGCGTATCCCCCATAGGACACAGCTGTTTTATTGAACTACGAGTGGCCATTCGATTACGTAAATCTTGATGATTCGAACGCTGATCTTAAAAGCTGGAAAGATCGTTTTGCTCTAGTGTTACAGTAAAATTATTATCGAGTTTCCATACGTTCCGCAAATGCTCTTCGGCCAATGGGTGTGTCGACCGCAAAATTGATAGCGCCATCGATAGACCACATAGGCGTGTTACATACGTGAGCTGCGATTTAGCCAATGGACAAAGGAGTTCAAAAAATTTCAAATGAAACGTATGACTTTGATACTCCCATGAATACAGAAAAAAATTTCTTTAACACAAGTGAGTTTGCAAGTACTGAAGTAATAAGAAGAAAAATGAAAAAATTCATGGGATTCAAAGCCCACAGTTGATCAGAATGGAAGCGGCTACCATTTCTTCGCACACATTGCGTCCCTGTCACATTAAAGACTTTTAGTTTTGGTGGAATAACTGGCATCTGTGGTTATCTCGTCAAATTTGATGGGCCGGATGCCTACCGCACAGATTTCCTTTCATCATCACACGGTGATTGCAATGGTGAGACGATCCACCTAAGCAAAATTGCTGGCAAAAGTCGATTTATTCATTGAATAATTGCTTAACTATCTTTCTGCCTTAGTGATCTGTTGGCATCAAAAATCATATTATCAAATATAGTCGTATTAAGAAAGTTTCATCGATATATAGTCCTGAACATCTAGTCCCTGTGATCAGTCGATTTTCATGTTCATGACGAATTTATGGCTGTAAGGATTTCCAATACCCTAATTCGATTTTGTTGGATCAGCGCTCTCTATACGTTATATTGGTAGTGATTGCTCAAAGGTAGACCTCATCTTCAACACGTCATTTCAGAGCAGCTCCATTGACTAGCCTTGAGTATGAAACCAGAAAAACTTCTGAAAACAAACTGCAGAATACCGTGCTTTAATCCCACTAAGGCATAGAAATTTCGTAGTCCTGCTAGGCTGTGCTATCTGTTAACACATTCCTACGTGGACTTCAAAAGTCTACATCAACTCTATTTATTTCCCCTTTTTCCCAAATGTGATAAGAGACACCAACAGAAGCAACCTCTAAATTATTGGAGTATGCAAAGAAGTGGCAACGTATTTTCACAAGAAGGAATAATGCCAAACTGAATATCTTCTTGAATTTTAAGTGAGCGGTTTTCCAAAGTGTTTGACCTGCTCAGAATCGATGTCTCGAAGAAAAATGGGCAACGACGCTTACTTTAACTGTCTTTTCGTACTAGATCATTTCATCGTATTCATATGAAATGAATTCGCAGTGAATAAAATTGAATCTCGTTAGTACAAATTTCCAGCTGTTTTATTTATTGCCTCTTAAAATTTGAGGAAAGAAAGCCTCTTTATCAGCGATGGGCGTGGGAGTCTCATAATGGAGAGTACCATATCGAAATAGACCAATCTTAGTAGATCGAAGGTTTTGCCTGACCGATGTCAGTGTTGTTCCTAAGTTCTACACGGGATCGGACCATCGTCTCCTTCGCGCCACCTTCCGTTTCTCGAGGAAAGGAAAAAAAAGCCGCTATATTCAAGCAACGAAGTCCCAGAACTACCTTTAACTGGGATGTATTCAAATCACTAGTCGGCTCTTGGGAAGAGACCGTTGTCGACAACATCGACGAAGAGTACGATCGACTCGTTGAAAATCTTCACGTTAGCGCTATGAAAGCCAAGAGTCCTAAGGTCCTTTCATCATTATTTTAGCCAACATGTCATGTGGTCTGGTAAGGGCTCTTGTACAACCCGAGGCACGTGTTTCGTCCTTACAGACTCATCAGCCGGGCAGAACCCGTCGTCTGTCGATCTTTTCATAGCCAGTTCTCTCGGGAGCGTCACACTCCTTATATATAGTTATCGACGACGTTCGCTTTACACTCTATGTCAGGTGAAACATTCACCTAACACCGAGTGTTGTGCACTCGATTGCTCATTGGCTGGTACTTTTGTCATAATTATACCTTTATCTCGAGTGCTTTGTTTAGACCACGCTCAAATTTCAATATATCCTTTCATCATTATTTGAGCCAACATGTCATGTGGTCTGGTAAGGGCTCTTGTACAGCCCGAGACACGTGTTTCGTCCTTACAGTCTCATCAGCCGGGCAGAACCCGTCGTCTGTCGATCTTTTAATAGCCAGTTCTCTCGGGAGCGTCTCGGGCTGTACAAGAGCCCTTACCAGACCACATGACATGTTGGCTCAGATAATGATGAAAGGATATATTGAAATTTGAGCGTGGTCTAAACAAAGCACTCGAGATAAAAGTCCTAAGGTCACGAAGAGACGCTTGTCTCCGCAGACACTCGAGCTGATACGTCAACGTGGAATCGCACGAGCTACAGGCAACCGAAACCTTACGTCCGAGCTTGCGAAACGCTGCAGTGAAGCGATAAAAGAAGACCTCAAACAGAGAAAAGCAGCAGTTAAGCAGAAGCTACAGAGGCTGAGAAGAGCATTCGCAAAGCCCAGCGAGGCTTCGCCAACTATAAGATTAAGATGATTGCATTCTGATACCCTGACGGGGCACATACAGCTTTTAGAAGGACCGTGGAGAAAATCATCCACCAATACTACTCGGATCTCTTCGCTAGCCATGTCCTCTTACCGTCATATAAATTAAAAGAGGACGAATATGTCGTTCCACCGGTCCTACCTTAAGAAATCCGACATGCTGTATTGTCGGTGAAGAACAGAACAACACCCGGTCCCCACAGGATTAAACCAGTACACCTGAAGAACCTGCCGCCAGTTTCATGAACACTCTGGCTCGGCTCTTCACTCGCTACCTGTCAGAATGCAAGGTCCCTATTCAATCGAAAACCAGTAAGACCGTATTGTTGTTCAAACAGGTAGACCATTACGACATAGGCAACAATCGCCCAATCTGCTTGCCGTCCGTTGTCTATAAACTATTTACTCGAGTCATCCTAAAGCGGATTGACAGAACACTGGACGAAGGACAGCCATGCGAACGAGGAGGATTCCGAAAAGGATTTAGTACCATAGACCACATCCACACGATTACAAGACTCATTGAAGTTCCACGAGAGTACAAACAACCACTCTGTCTCACTTTCATCGATCTGAAGAAAGCCTTTGATTTAGTGGAAACAGAAGCGATTATAGAGGCTCTGGATAAGCAGGGCGTCCCTACTCGGTACATAATGATCCTTCGTGAGCTTAAAAGATTTCACGACCAAAATATCTCTATTCTACAACAATATCACCCTTGACGTAAGAAGGGGGTTCGACAAGGCGATACAATTTCGCCAAAACTATTCACTGCCACCCTACAAAACGTCATGCGAACATTAGAATGGGACGATATGGGAGTGAATATTGACGATCGACAATTAAATCATCTTCGCTTCGCTAACGATATCGTTCTCATAACACCAAACATCAGCTAAGCGGAACAAACGTTGACCGATTTCGATAACGCCTGTGGAAAGATTGGTCTTCAACTAAATTTAACGAAAACGATGTTCATGAGGAACGGATGGGTTTCGAATGCCCCATTCACGCTAAACGAAACGACAACTTCCGAATGCTGCAGTTACGTCTATTTAAGTCGTGAAATTAACATGATGAACGACCTAGCTCCAGAGTTGAGCAGGAGGAAACGAGCGGTTTGGGGAACGTTTAAGAGCTTCGAAGATGAAGTGAAGCAGCCTAAAAACATCCGACTGCGTGCCCACCTTTTCGACTCGACAGTTATCTTTGCCCTAACGTATGCAGCAGAAACCTGGTCGCTACGTAAGCAGGATGAAGGATCACTTGGAGTTATCGAACGCGCAGTCGAAAGGTCGATGCTAGGAGTATCTCGTATTTCGCAAATGAGACAAAGGATCCGAAATTCCGACCTGCGTCAACGATCGAAAATCAGAGACGCCGTTTTACACGCCATTATATTGAAAATAAGGTGGGCCGGACACGTGATGCGCTTCAACGACAACCGATGGATGAGAGCCGTTTCCTACTGAATTACTCGGGACGTCAAGCGCTCTGAAGGAAGATCACCAACGAGTTGGTCAGATTTCTTTACGAAAGTGATAGATGAAAGATATGAGACTCAGCGAATCCCTAGAGCGGGAAAGACCTACTAGGCTACTCTTGCACGCGACAGGGAAAAATGGAAGTGTTGATGGTATCGCTCGAGTCACTCGAAGATCAAGGGGACGACAGGTGATACAAGTGAAGATTGAAGGCTTAGCTTGATTCGAACCAGTCGTTCCCGCTACCGGAGACTGACGTATTATTCATCACAGCAAGGTCTTAGCTTTGCTGTTCTCTCGTCCAAGCCCTCTCTTAGTGTCATCAGCATTCCCCTTTCACGAGTGCGATGTCTAGAGAAAACAATTTGGTATCAGACGCTTTTAGGCTTGTGCTCGAGCGGATATTAGTATATTTTTTCGCTTTATTGACAGCTCAGTCATTTTCTCATGAATACAAAACCCATCTGAAATTTCAACTATGCTCATGTTGTCACATTCAGATCGTTACATTTTATATATTATATGTTCCCGCTTTATTGATACATCCGATACAGCACTGATCACGAGCAGCTCCTTCAAAAGTTGGTTATTCAGACTTTGAGAAAAGAAATAACGCGTCTCATACTGAATGTCACTAGGCATAATAGAACTCATTTGATTCTACACATGCTTATCAACATTACAAAAACACTCATGCATTCTTCTACGAGAAAATCCCGTTCTTCGCAAGAAACAATGATATATCACGCATATTTCACGTTCGCGAGTGTCATATTCGTAATAAAAACAATGAAATAAAAGAAATCGAACATCAAGGAAAGTTCAAAAGCCTTCATGAACCGAATTTCGAGATTATATTTGAAATGAAGATGTAAATTAAAAAAATTACTCAATTTAGATGGGCAAAAGATTAATTCCAATGCAGTGGTAGAGATGCGTTCCATACGCGCAAGTGCAGTGATTCGACGCAAACTAAGATGATCAAACCGCGCTTTAGTCATGGCTAAAAATTGCTGCCAAATCTACTAGTGACCTCTCTTTCATTCAAGAGAGCCATAGTGAAAATATGCCATGCTTCCATAGCGATCACTCCATTCCAGAAAAAATTCACTTGCGCTTTCGTTATCGAGAAGCCACAGGCTGTTATGCAGATGCCAATATCCTCTCATATTGAACAGTTTTAAAAATTTAACAATAAGGGGAGATAAGTTGATTTAGAGCACTAATGATGATATCTAATGATTATAGTGCATGAGATGCAGTGGTTAGAGGTATACTGCTTCGCACAAAAGGTCGATGGTTTGATCCCGTGTCCATGGGTCATCATGCCATCCGTCCCTCCATGATCTTTAAACTGGTAGCGGACTGGTCGCAGAGTTGCCTGAGAGGATAAGCGGCAGTGACTCTATACAGCGGAAGGCCAGCACAAGTCGAGTTGTAAATCACAGAGAGGAATTCAGTCGCATGAAGCGGAGTTGAAAATTGAAGACGAATGCTTGGCGCATCCATCAGGGATTATTCAACGCTAAGAGCTTCATCCTTTTCACATTTTGATGATGTCAACTGTCGAGCGAGAAGACATCGCATTAAGGAATGTAAATGAAGATAAAATCGTTCAGAAAACCATCCAAATGCTCATTCTGAAACAGTTATGCTTATATTTTCAAATCAAATTGGGAAAAAGGCATGATTTACGATGAAGGTTGACTAAGTCTTAAGTCAAAGTGAAGAGAAGAATTTCTACAAAAAAGCATAGCTTTCCCACACGGATCTTGAAAAAAACACTTTAGCTGCAACTAAACAAGCTTTTCTCGACATTGGTGGTAGATCTTGTCCGATAATAACAAGTACAGCGCAATTGAACGACTGCCTAATTATGCAATTTTAGTTATTCTGATCAATAAACCTGGTGTTAACTGCTCTAGTGTAAAAACTTGTGGAACAGAATATATACAAAAACATCGCGATTGAATACAATATCCGACAAAAGATAGCTCTGCCCATCGCTGATATTGTGGAGTTGGGTGTAATTAGAACGGAGCTGAGAAAAAGGCAAAGCGAAAACCTTATCAGCAGGGGGTTAGTGAGCCCCCAGAAATGATAACTGCGTGTTCAAGGCCTCCTCAGGTTTTCAAGTTTTGTTCGCATCTCATCACCGTTACGGTTGCTGCGATGACGTCAATAATATGCCATTATTCAAATCAGAATGAGATTTTAACACAAGAAATGTCCACATCTGACAGTAGCAAACTTATGCACTAAGTAATTCAGTTAAGTGCAAATATTAAAGTGATCTCAGCTCTCTCTATTGAAAATTCCTAGACTTGATCTGCGACTAATATATTCCGTGTTCTATATTCAAGTCCATAACCAATTCTAGTTGCTTTTCACCACATCCAATTGAAACTAATATGGGAACGATTATACGTACCTCTACAGTTTACGGGGTCTCTTCTTTTTCCTCATTTTTATTGTGTGTTAATCAACAGTCATGAACCTTTGTAAACGTGGTAAGTTTCTACATCAGTGGTTGCTATTTTTATATATAAGAGTCATGCGTGAAATGTTATGAATGGGATTTCATAGATTCAAATCTGAAGTCCTAACAACGGCTGGTTGTTTTACAAGAGAGAATGTTTTTACTACAATACCTGTTACGGTGTCATGTGTTCCCGAGCGGAAGTGTTCCATATATAATCAGTCTATGACAAAGTTATTCTCAAGTCAGAGTATGGTGGGTGTCAATTTCAGTGAACTTCTAACAAAGATTACAGCCTTATTGAAGATCAAAAAAATGACATTTTTCAACTTGTACTGCTTGTTGATATCTCATCTATCTCGTTTTCCTAAACAGCGGCTTGCGACCTTCTTAAAATGTAACTTATATTGTATGGTGTTGGCTCCTAGTTTTGCTATATCGTTGAAGTTCACGGTTGAATTATTTGAGAAGAAATTCATGTCTTGAAATAAATTTAACACTATGTAGAGTTTCTCAGACGCCGATTTATTGATTGAGTTCCTTAATTTTCAGGGGTATGAGATAATTACGCTATAGAGAAGCTGATTACCGATTTCTGCTTTACATGAAAATCCATAGTTCAGACATTTCCATTTAGTTATGAGGAGGTTAACTTTCGCGAATTTCTAAATGTCTGCCATCATTTTATTTTCATTTTTTTCTCTTCCTTAGTTTGCCTTCTAAGAATATAAGCGTTCAAGACTATTTATAATTCAGCTTCTCTTTATGCGTTTTTAACTACTCCATACTTTTTTTCCTTCGGAATTTCAATTTGACATGTGGAAATTCAGCCGCCCCTGATTCTTTTCTTGCAATGTACTACTTTATGTTTAATCTCTTCCATTTCCACATCGCCCATGTCATACTCAACCTTGTAGGTTTTTATTTTAAGTGTTTTGAGAGCAATCTAGAAAGTAAATCGTTCAAGGTTTTTCCTGAAAAAGCATGTGCTTCGGATGAGCCGATTTAGGTTTTTTTTGTAGCTTCTTGTAATTTTATCACCAAGTAAAGTCAGTAAGGTTATTGATTTGGAAATTATTAGCGTAGTTCAATTCGCATCTTTTTTTCATCAGACTTTCTTTATAAAGTTTCAGAAGTAGAGACATGTGTGAATGTTGCTTCCATTAATAACATCTCATTGAAACGTTGATATTATTTTCATAAGTAATTATGGCATTCGCAAACAATACCGTGGAAACGCGGCGCTACGTTTGCCGTTCAATTTGTGATGCACTCGAAGAGACAAATAGCAGGATTTTTCTGAAAACCGTTTTCACTGCGAAACAGAGTAGCAGTTTTTTCATATTATGTAAACCAATTTTATAGTGTAACCATCGATCTCGAAGAAATTGAGGTCATTATTCGTGTAATGGTTGCACTCGCAACACCAAATGTTGTTGTCGCATTATTTTGCGCGTTGTTTCTAACACTGCTCTTATTCATTATACAAATTTGTGAGGAATTTGTCTTCCTTTTCGATGGTGATTATTGCTTTTGAATTAAGAAAACGCATTTGCTTCACAGCTGAGGAGATTGTCAAAATTTTTTTCTGGACTGCACGTTATTTGTGTTTCCACAGAATTTTCATGCTCTTTACAACCGTCGCTCAGTAAACTGCCACATTTGTTTCCATGATGTCGTTTTGTCAAACCACTTCCAAACTCAGTAACTCCACTCAGCTGTCACTCCGTACATATTTACCTGACTCCCTTATACTTACTAGCCACAGCCCTGTGTGTCGCGCCAACTCGGTATCGTTTCGTTATGTAAGCTGTCAGACATCTCAGCATTTTCAATAGATGTGTGATGAGTACAAAATAAAATATGAATTTTCACAAATACAGGAGGAAAGAGCCAATTTTTAGTGGGCTAAATGCCGTCAGTGTACCATTAACTTGCACGCCACCAGTTTCGTTTAAAATTACTGTGATCTGGGTTGCATATGCGTATACATATGTGAAATGTACTTTATATTATGTCGAGACGCAGGAATTTGATTGGACTGAGTATTTGTGCACTGTCGTGGTCACACTGAGAGCTAATGTTTCTCTGGCTCTATTTCTTACTGCCTACAATCATGGAGATTGCATGTTGACTAACGCTTATAAAAATATCATAACAGCCTACATCAGATACACTAGTCTCTCGTTTATCTAGGTAGATTTTTTTGTAAAGTCAAATGAATTTATTTAAGAAAACCTTAGCAACCACTTACTTATCTGTCTACTCACTGTGTTCATTGGTGTAGAATTGCAATCTACAGCGTAATTCTTCCTCACCAGACTGGAGAACACTCAACATTGCTGTTTAGAAATGCGGTGACGAGAACAATAATATAAAGAATTATCGATACTTTGGAAGTGTCCCAGTCCGTAAGTTGACAGGACTCCTTCTTCATTCGGACCGGCAAGCGACGGCATGTGTCAAATTGAGAGCAGTGTAGTTAGTGTTGCTATGAGATGAGACTCATGAATCCCACAAAATGAAGGGGTGTCTTCTAGTCAAATTTTAATGAAATAGTGATTGATGTCCATGTATACGCGTCATTATAAAATCTTCGTAATTTTTCTTCATGTGATCTCATTAAGTGGTGGCAAAATGGTGTCTTATCATTTCTATGTGATCTGCGATTCAGTTAAATTAGCTAAATGTTAATTAGTTTAGTTAACTAATTAAATTAGTTATTATGCTTATACTATGCCCAATAAGACCTTCGATCTATCGAATCAGTGTTTATCCCCGCAGACAAATCGGTAGGATATGCTGACTCTGATATGAGTTGTTTTTATTTCCATTACAGAGTAGTGTTGAACCATTATACAGGTGTATATTGCAGGGCAGTCCTCAGCATTGCTCATACAGTCTCCAAAATACTAGTAGGCCTGCTTGAGTCGTAAAATTAGTCAAGTACGTTGTAGTGTAATTTACTTGGTCTTAATAAAAGGATTGCCACGCATTAGATTGGAGAATAAAGAGAGTTGCAGAAGAGGCTTATATCCTTCTGTCTCTACCCCGCTTTTCCGTTCACACCTTTCTCTTGCCCCCTTTCGCCATGATAACCCCCTCGCCCTTCTATGATAATTCTTAACCTACTCTCGGTGGTCGATTCCATCACTTTTAGCTGCCGTACTGCTCTGCTTCGTCTGTGTTTCACCACATACACAATCCTTCTTAGACTTAAACCTTCACATCATCTGCGAGACTGTCTGTTCACCTCTCGCGCACTCCCCTCTAAACTCCCCGCGCCCCGTGCCTACCCTTCCCGACACCACGAGACACACTTCCTTCTCCCTCTTACCCTCTATCTGACCTTTCCCTTCCGTCTCCGCCTGCCTCGTGTCGCGGACTCCTGTGTGTTTCTCTTACGACCATGCGACCATCCTCTTGACTCATCTCTCCCCTTCTCCTCATTCATTCTCCCATCTCCTTTCCTTCCTCTATATCCTCCTTCCTCCAGCACATGACATGAATCAGATAAGACAGTCGCGAGCGCGCGCTCCCGAGCGGAGCGCCAAACGCAGCGAGGAGAGAACTAAAATCAGAGACTCGCCACGGAGAAAGTGAGACCAGATGCAGCACCCATTCTGACACACCCCGCGTCCCGAGCGTGTTCACCGAGATTCGCCTGGACCGTACGCACTGCCGTAGAGCTCCGGACCCGAGCGTACCGTATAGCAAGAGAGCGATGAGGGTGGAGACGTCGCGTTGCCACGATGCTCGCATCCGAGCGAAGTGTCCCGTCACATGCGGCCGTCGGCCACCTCACGTCTGCACCCCTTCTGTCAGGGCTTCAGTGAGTAGAAAGAAGTAATGATAGTAGATTGTGACCACACGTTTTTCAGCGCACGGTAGCGGACACAGCACTTATAAACTGTGCTAGAGCGTTTGCTATGTTTCACAGCCCCCAGTACAGCACGAAATTTATCCCCTCATTGTGTGACACAAAACAAGGTGTGTTGTAGGGTGCTTGTAGTACGTGCACAACCTCACTTTTACACATTCTCTAGGGGAATTAGTGTTTTACCCGTATCGGAAAGTTGTCCGCCTCCTTTTGTTTCTTAATGTCGGCGTTATATGATTCCATTTCGTGGCAGTGTTTAGAGGGTTCTCTGTTCGCGCTCCATGTAAAATTCCTGTGATAGTGATTTCCAATTCTATTATCCGGAAAAATTCTTGTGCCACACGTCCAGAAGTGGTAAAAAATGTAACTCTTAGACTTAGACGTCTTTATTTTTTGTTCCTTATAGACCACAGAATTTGAAGTGCCTTGAATAGAGACACATCCATACATCCTCGTATACCTGATCAAGATTGAAGACAACGTTCAGGAGTTTATCTTCAGACCTGTCATAATGCTTCCTCATCTAGCGATAGAAACAAGAAATTTGAGGTCGAAACAGGAGAAGATGTGTTATGCATTCGAGTCCGCGAAAGTAAAAAAGGTGGTGTTGAGCGGCATTTTTAGAGAGAGCAGTTGATTTCCAATTGCAAATCGCCCCGACCATCTCCATTTTCTTTTGTTCCGAGACTCCGTCAGGAGTAGTTATGACACACAGACTATTCTTCATCTGGCACTCGCTAACTACATGTCCCGGTCTAGTTTCCCCTTGAACACACCCTCACTGTAGTGTAAACTGTCGCGTGTGAACAGACCACACCTTTATGATATTTATTACCGCATTAGGAAAGACCCGATTGATACACCTAACTAACGGATGAGCTTTGTGGACGCACTCTACTAACACACTTCATTCACGCAACAAGTACAACCACCTCACTTAAGATCATACTTTGTCGAACGTGTGCCATTTTATCGCCGTCCACACACCGGACTGAAGGAATGCGTCACCCTTGCACATTAACTCATAGACATCCACACTTCTACGCTGCCTTACACACACACAGCCCCACATCACGTATGTGACCCCACAATAACCTAAATCCCGTTGTGGTACTGGGAAGCAACACGTTGTGCTATATATGAGAACAAAACTTCTGAGGACTTGCAGTCCCGGTCATAGGCAGTAGTCACACGCACTAAGTACACACAGGATGTATATGTTGCGGGAAGGTACTTAACACGCTGGATTCGAGGTATACAGCATACTATGATGACAAAATTTAGCAGCTCCGGAATTGATGTTGTGTTGTCATACATTGCGGCCAGTATTGATACAGCATAAATGAGCCAAACACACATCCTTAAAACATATGTCGCTAGCTTAAATACAGCTCACAGATTTATACGTGTTACCATCTATAGGCTATACCCATTATGTATACATTTTATGTGTGTGAGATGTATGCTTTACCCGCCAAAAGTGTAGTGACGCAAGCGTCATATAGAATAGCTATAATTAACTCTACCAACTCTTGGTCATTTGGTGAGCAATGTACCCACGCATGCGCAGTGAGATAACGAGTGAGAATTGAACAGAATGATTATATACAGAAGTGCGGTATTGTATTTAGGACACACGAACAGATCAGATCTTATTGTGACATGTGACATACAATCACTATTTCATATTTAAAAATTGGTCACCGAATCGGTAAGAAGCCAGCACCCTCCACACCTTTGTACCTTCAGATTTTAGGTTTGTTTGGTGTAGAAGTTCACATAGAGAGCTTCTCATATTGCGCTATTCTGGAGCAATAATGCACACATAACTACACTGCTCTCAATTTGACACATGACCGTCGCTTGCCGGTCCGAATGAAGAAGGAGTCCTGTCAACTTACGGCACTGGGACACTGTCCAAAGTGTCGATAATCTGTAATATTATTTTCTCGTCACTGCATTTTCTAAACAGCAATGGTGAGTGTTTCTCCAGTTCGTGTGAGGAAGAATTACGTGTGTAGATGCAATTTACACCAATGAACACAAGTGAGTCAGCAACAGATAAGTAATGGTTGCTAATGTTTTCTTAAAAAATTCATTTGACTTTACAAAAAAATCTACCTAGATCAACCGAGAGACCAGTGTACTGATGTAGGCTGTTATGATATTTTTATAAAGCGTTTAGTCAACATGCGCGCCAGTAATGACATAGCATGTATGATGTACGGATGGGCAGAGTGAAGTACGGAAATAGTACTAACGAGAGAAAGACAGCACTCACACGAAACACTATAAGGGTGTAGTAGATAATGTTGTGATCAGGAACTATAGCAGCATAGAGCGACACAAATACTACGAGTCAATCACAAATTTGCGTCTCGACATAAATATGAATAGCGAAGTGATTTACAGTAACTACCTAGTCACTGCGCTCACGCACAGAGTAGATGTGCAATCACCTATTGACACACTACGATAATTATCGTTAGACAGCACGGATAACTAGGGTGTGAAAAGGCACGACGTCGTCGACTTCTCTGATGTAAGGGGATGGTACCTGAAGGAATAGTGAGGAGGTGCGCACAGAAGGATGTCCATGAGGCGTCAACGACAGACGCGCAAAGTGACGTACGGGTGTATCCCCACTTGAGAACAGGGCCGAAAAAACTGTGGCTGTACGCTTGCTTCCTATTCCTGTTATGTTTGAGTGAATGTCAGAGTATCATACTTACAGATTTACCTGATACTCAATCATACGATGGCTCTATGTTCGACACATAGACATGAGAGATGTTTGTACACACAGCTGGTTACAAGTATTAATAACGAGACATTTGCGAGAGCGCAGCGTAGGGCCACTGCCAAACAACAAACGACAAGCGCGCCACACCGAGGGATAACGGTAAGAAGTGGCGGAGCGATCCAGTAGATGTGTAAATATGCTATACGGAGGAGCAGAAGGACGAGACTGAGTGGAGTTCTGATGTTGCATCGAAGAAATGTATACTTGACACAAACAACATCAGAACGCGCGGTGCCGATTGCGCAAACCAAATAGTGCACACGAATGTATCAGTACTATCATCGACGAACGTGCGGGTTTGGAAGAGAAAAATGCAAAATTCAACAGACACGGCGCAAACAAAAATAATGTGCGGGAAGTCACGCACAACCATACACACATGATAATTGTGAATACTTAATGATTCCTTCAGCATAGTGACGATACAACACAAGGCAGACTAGAGCAAGAAGTAGTACACACAGCGGCTGCACATCTACGTCGGATGATAAGCACTAATAGCTATTCTGCGCATCGCGTGAGGATTAGGAAGACCCAAAATTCCACTGACACACACCTATCATAGCTGTGTTGACTAAGGAATGTACAAAAAGAGAGATCGTTCTACTCTTCGTGAATAGCAGAAGCTTGAAATGATTTTTAGAGAAGACTTTTCTAATTCTTCCCTGAAGTTCCAACGCATTCACTGTTTCTTCGGAGCAAAATTGATCAAAAGATGTAACGCGTTGAACGTCAGTCAAAGAAAAAGATAAATCCCTCATTAACTTTTGTGCTTTTGCCTGATCACCAGAAAATACCGAAGTTTAGTTTTCTTCTGTGAACTTCTGCCACAAGTCCGACGGGCTGCAAGTCTAACCATACAGTCCCCAAGATCAGCCATCGGACTAACCACGGCATTGATTGAACATTTCCTAACTTTATTTTTTTTAATAGGGCACGAGGTTGTTAATACACGTTGATTTTGCAGAACACATTGGAGTTCGTAGCAGTGGCTAACCTTTCGGTAGTTTCGCGTTCGTCAGAGCCTAAAAGAGTGAAATGACTTTCAATCCGCATAGATGAACATTTCTCACACCATTTAGGATGAAATCTGAAGAATCGGAGGAGTTCAAAGTACAGTAATCAGCAATCATTAAATACTCACCGTATTCTGTTGTTACTAGTCCACTAAATCAATATGTAGACCACAACACCGAGTATTTTGATAAACGACGAACGAGTGTTGCCTCTGAACCGCAAAAATCGATCCGAGATATGGCGCGAAATCACAAGTGATCTCAAGGCATTCATATTTCCAATTCATGTCCGGATTTATGGTTTAATTCCAAAAGGCCTCGAGATTTTATCACTGAAGTTTTCGTCTCTTTGCGTTCCTCTGCGAGGATGAATATTTCCACTTTGAAGTTCACCTCCTTATGCATCTCTGCCCCAATGTGTGCCTGGTGGTATTTTTAAATCCATTTTATCGCCGTTGTGTAGGTGTTGTTTAATACGGACATAGAGAGGCCTGCCAGTTTTGTCGATATATTCGCCGCTTCACGTTTACAGAGTTCGGTAGACTGTACCCATGCTGATGCAGTCACCGCCTCTACCGTTGCAGGCATATAATGCATCCCTTCGTATTACATAGACGGTCGTAATTTCTAATAATCGTTACCAATTTCACCAAGTGTGTCTTTTTCGAGCAACGTTTTATAGCTATACCTTCCCCGTTGGAAAAGAAAGAAAGAATTATCGGGACCTTGCTTCCTTGGAATCATCGTTTGTGGGCGCGTCATTTCTTCTTAGCCTCTATCGAGGAGTTACAGTTTCGTAGCCACTAAAAATTACTATATCCCGAGTTTGTTCAGGATTGTACCGTTTGTTCCTTCCATTACACACACCGGCCGCTGTACGGAGCTTGCTTTTGACAAGCGCCTTTTTTGTATGGTGGAATGGGAGTGATAGTAGAGATGATGAACCAAGATATTTTGCTACTTGGCTTTCGTTATCACTTCGCTATCTAATCATTACCGAATAGATTTGCCTGTACATTCAAGGAAGGAAGTCAGTTATTTTTTCGAAATCTTACGCTTGAACTTCATGTATTCTAACCGCTCATTCAACAATCAAAATATCTGTTTCATTTCTTCTTGAATGAGCAGATAACTTAGCAATCGTAAATATTTTTAGAGTAGATTAATGGCCAGAGATCATTCAAAGGGCTTCCACTTTAGACATGAACGCAACAGCCAGACTAGATGCCACTCGCTGCATCATTGTCAACCCTCCAATTTTTATAGAGTGCTTCCTAGACTATCAAAAAATAGGCAGTTCAAGGCACTCTTTTACAAGAAGCATGCCCTGCTGTATCAATAGACCATACATGTTAATCTGCCCTTGGTGTTTCATAAGAAGCTCGTGGGTGGTTTGCAATTCACATTCGTTCGGCAGGCTGCTATAAAGAACGGTCAACGCCGAAGATGTTCAAGAGATGGGCTGGATTGTAATTTAGCAGCTGAGATATTATTAGAGTAAATACCATGCTATCATATCCGTCGATCCGTCTACACAGCTATTGAAATACACCGAATAATCTGAAGAACCAAGTAGTTCGCAACCGCTTATACGACGGTCTACGTGAAACGATCTCCGGACTATTCCTATTTAGGGGTTATCGCAAGAGTACTTTTATGAAAAAAACGCTGCTGCCAGAAAATCAAGCAAGAGCCCCTTTAGTATAGTGGATAACACGTGAGCCAGCGAAAAGTGTAATCGTGGGTTGAAATCCCCAGCCAAGTTTTTTAGTTTATTCTTTTATGTGCTGACAACGTTCAGCGACGAATTTAAGACACCTAAATTTTTAGTAAGAGTTGAGTAATAGCAATAACTTTCTATTCAAGTACCTTTCTGAAGCCTCGTTTAAGACAATCGAAAGTTACAACATCTCCTAAGACTTTCATGAGGCCTGATATGGCACTTGTTGAGCTGGACGCACTTTTCAGCTTTCATGTGGAGCCTCATCACTAGGTAGCACACGCTTTTTCGGACCAAACTGAACCCCTTGCCGAACCTTTTATAATTGCACTCCGGGTGAAGGCATTGCAGTGAAAGCCGATTAATCGATGGCTGGTAAAATAAATATAGCAATACCTTTCTATCCGACTGTTTTTGGAATCACGTTTCAAAACAAAATAATCTGATGATATTATTCCAGCATCGATCAACCGACTGTCACTGCAATGTCTGGTGATCTCCTTGCCTGGTGTGAAGTGAAGCATGTTCAGCACAGATTACCTTATATAAAGGGGTTTCGGCTAAATCGAAAGACATTTGCTAAAGATGAAACACTCATGACGGGTGGACTAGTTACCATTTAAATACTCCCAATACTCAAGCTTCAATAAATGGACGGTCTGACTGTTTTACCTTGCATGTTTTATAACGTGATCTTAATTAAACGCCTAATCACCCGTAATTACACCCCTTATCTTAAAACATCAATTTCAGCTTCTGGTAGGTTTTCATTCTAGGAAGGGATATCTGTCAGCATGACTGAGCTCAATGACGATGCCGACTGCCCGGCCAGGCCGTTGACGACTGGCGGCTGACAGTTAGATATACGGTAACGTAGAAAGAGTGATGCGCAAAGCTAGCCGCCAGTAGTGTGACGTGCTAAAGCTCGCGCTACGGAAATCAGGTGTGGGTTCTAGTCCCGCATAGCGCCAAAGTTTTGCACATCACTATTCACCAATGGGTATATCTAGTGGGTAAAAATAGCTTCATTCAAATCGTAATTGTTTTATTTGACCTCCTATTGCGGTGTTATGATGTTTCAACAAACCCAATGATGTGGAGTGGTGCGCAAAAACGTTTGCGTAAGCTGGAATTCGAACTCAGCTCTTACTCTTTCCGAGAGCATGTGTTAGACCGTTGCACCACCGACGCTCGTTCTGCACTCCAATCTCATTTGATATTTGTACCCCTGTTTCCAGATTAAAAATGATTGTGCCTGGGCGGATCCGATGGGGTAATTCAACAGCAGTGTAATTCTTCCGTTCACTATTTGAATAAATGCTTCTTGTACTTAAGAAAACCTCCAAAACTACTCGAACACATTATTAGACATGTAATGCATTTGGTTTCATATAAAGCGGTGAATTTCCACCCTCAGGCGATGGTGGATCAATGGAAAAGTTTTCTTGGCATTTGCTGTGGGGAATCCTATCGTAGGCTGTGTCAAAAGTCGCCCCCTTCATTGACGTGTGACTGGAGCAAAAGCCAATTGATCTACCATGTCTCCCTGTCTCGTAAAAACCTAGCCCCAGCAAGTTTTACTTGCTCTAGTAACTCCTGTGTGCCATATACATCCTCCAAAGTTCTCGTAAAAATTCCGAGCAACAAAGCGGTGGTTTCCTATATACGTTTGATATCAGAAAAAATCTAGCTATTGACGACTTTTGTTCAGCGGTTGTCTATGAAACGCATTATGTGTTCGATTCACCTTATCCTCGACAATTTGGCATGTACGTTTGTGTCTCTGATTTTTCTATTATTAGTATAAGTTAAAAACATCGATTTCCCTGCTGAATGCGTGGTATGGACTGGTGCGGGAATTTAAGGACCATTTGTCAAACTGTGCGATGAATAATTTCTTACTCTTTTCAAGGAGCAGACATAAGATTTTTAACAACAGATTTATTTATTCACAACAGCTGATGCCCTGGATTTTTGCGTTCTTCAGAGGTAAAAAAGCTCAAGTTGTTTGCACATTATTCTTCAAAACCCTTACATAACTTCAGCAGAAAAAGCTTGTAGTGAGGATTTTCAGGTGCACAACAGACCTTTAGGCGCAGAGCATTTTGTCCTTTATGAGACTTCAAGTTATTCTTGCAGACCCGCATCACAGATTCTTACATGGGTTACAAATGCGTCTGGCTCAAGTCCTAAAATTAGTCTGAGGTACGACGCGAAGTCACTCGTGGTCACATGGCATTCGTCCTTGCTCGATTTTCTAAAATTGTAAAAAACGCTTACGAAGATTGGTGCGTGTTCCAATACGAATATGGGTTAAGACTTCTCAGAGGAAAATTATCATAGAAAGAAACGCTCAAATATCATCAAGAGACTTTTGTGTGAATAATTTTGGCAAGATTAATGCTATTTCTCACCAAAATCTTACTCTTTCAGAGGAAAGAACCACATTCTCTTGACAGGAAGTGTATTTCCAGCTGTTATTGAATATTTTCAACTATCTTCTTGACATTTTTGTTCAGTGGATGGCATGAAAATTTTTAAATTTGGTAATAAGCTTGTTGTGGAGAAAAGATTTTCATAGTACGGTTGAGTAATAATAAACAGATAACGTTTTCCAACCGCAGTCATTTTTCCAATTCATAGCGTTTCTTTGAGACTATATAATCAGATTTCAATTCCTATAGGCTTCTTTGTAAAAAAAAAGAGCTATCATTCTAGGAACTCTTGAAAACGTAGTTCTAAGGTGAATAAAGCCCAAATGACTTTAAATTCCTTATTTCTAAAAAAGTTTTCTGTCGCATTCAATTGCATTTCAAGGATTGCGCTCATGAGCCCTTGGTTTTTTCCTAGAAAGACCTACTTCGCAAGATTAATAGCATTCATTCGATAGCTTAAAAACTGAGAATTTCAGAACCAAGATTGGTTTGTCGAAAGTAATCATCTGCTTGTATTATTTGCAGAGAAAATGATAATATTTTGCTGCAGCAATCAATTTACCCTTCCACTTTACAACGATTCCTTGACAGGAATGTAGTGAGAATTTATACTAGGGATACCTAAATATTACGGAAATTTGCTGAATTATTATCATTACAGGAACTTCTAGAAACGTGGGAAGAACGCTCATTTGCTTCAGAAATTCATAGTGTTCAGCACGAAAGTTACATTCGTGAGAAAAGGCCTTATTAACTCCTCGAAAAAAGTGCATTTTCTAAGCCATATTTCACATGATTCCGACATTGCGAACAGTTTATCAATATGCCTGGTAATTATTTTTTGAGCCACGCATGTCAGTGGTCTATCGAAGAGGGCTGACTTATAAAGCCCGATACACGTGTTTCGATCTTGCGATCTCATCAGTCGGGCAGTTTACTGAACAAAGAGTGTAAAACGTTCGTCGTTGCTAACTCTTAGCGTGGGGACTAGAGTACCCACACAGGATTGGCAAACGACGAGAAAGGGTAAGTGCTCGTTTGACGAGATCGCAAGATCGAAACACGTGTATCGGGCTTTATAAGTCAGCCCTCTTCGATAGACCACTGACATGCGTGACTCAAAAAATAATTACCAGGCATATTGATAAACTGTTCGCAATGTCGGAAACATGTAAAATATGGCTTAGAAAATGCATTTTTTTCGAGGAGTTAAAAAGGCCTTTTCTCACGAATGTAACTTTCGTGCTGAACACTATGAATTTCTGAAGCAAATGAGCGTTCTTCCCACGTTTCTAGAAGTTCCTGTAATGATAATAATTCAGAAAATTTCCGTAATATTGAGGTATCCCTAGTATAAATTCTCACTACATTCCTGTCAAGGAATCGTTGTAAAGTGAAAGGGCAAATTGATTGCTGCAGCAAAATATTACCATTTTTTCTGCAAATAACACAAGCAGATGGTTACTTTCGGCATACCAATCTTGGTTCTAAAATCCTCAGTTTTTAAGCTATCGAATGAATACTATAATCTTGCGAAGTAGGTCTTTCTAGGAAAAAACCAAGGGCTCATGAGCGCAATCCTTGAAATGCAATTGAATGCGACACAAACTCGTTTTAAAAGTAAGGAATTTGAAGTCATTTGGGCTTTATTCACCTTAGAATTACGTTTTCAAGAGTTCCTAAAATGATAACTCTTTTTTTTACAAAGAAGCCTATAGGAATTGAAATCTGATTATATAGTCTTAAAGAAACGCTATGAATTAGAAAAAATGACTGCGGTTGGAAAACGTTATCTGTTTATTATTATTCAACCGTACTATAAAAATCTTTTTCCCACAACAAGCTTATTACCAAAATTAAAAATTTTCATGCCATCCACTGAACAAAAATGTTAAGAAGATAGTTGAAAATATTGAATAACAGCTGGAAATACACTTCCTGTCACAAGAATGTGGTTCTTTCCTTTGAAAGAGTAAGATTTTGGTAAGAAATAACATTAATCTTGCCAAAATTATTCACACAAAAGTCTCATTGATGATATTTTAGCGTTTCTTTTATGATAATTCTCCTCTGAGAAGTCTCAACCTATATTTGTTTTGGAACACGCACCAATCTTCGCAAGTGTTTTTTTCCAGTTTTAGAAAATCGAGCAAGGACGAATGCCATGTGACCACGAGTGACTTCGCGTCGTACCTCAGACTAATTTAGGACTTGAGCCAGACGCATTTATAACCCATGTAAGAATCTGTGATGCGGGTCTGCAAGAATAACTTGAAGTCTCATAAAGGACAAAATGCTCTGCGCCTAAAGGTCTGTTGTGCACCTGAAAATCCTCACTACAAGCTTTTTCTGCTGAAGTTATGTAAGGGTTTTGAAGAATAATGTGCAAACAACTTGAACTTTTTTACCTCTGAAGAACGCAAAAAATCCAGGGCATCAGCTGTGGTGAATAAATAAATCTGTTGTTAAAAATCTTATGTCTGCTCCTTGAAAGAGAGTAAGAAATTATTCATCGCACAGTTTGACAAATGGTCCTTAAATTCCCGCACCAGTCCATACCACGCATTCAGCAGGGAAATCGATGTTTTTAACTTATACTAATAATAGAAAAATCAGAGACACAAACGTACATGCCAAATTGTCGAGGATAAGGTGAATCGAACACATAATGCGTTTCATAGACAACCGCTGAACAAAAGTCGTCAATAGCTAGATTTTTTCTGATATCAAACGTATATAGGAAACCACCGCTTTGTTGCTCGGAATTTTTACGAGAACTTTGGAGGATGTATATGGCACACAGGAGTTACTAGAGCAAGTAAAACTTGCTGGGGCTAGTTTTTTACGAGACAGGGAGACATGGTAGATCTATTGGCTTTTGCTCCAGTCACACTTCAATGAAGGGGGCGACTTTTGACACGGCCTACGATAGGATTCCCCACAGCAAATGCAAGAAAACTTTTCCATTGATCCACCATCGCCTGAGGGTGGAAATTCACCGCTTTATATGAAACCAAATGCATTACATGTCTAGTAATGTGACTTCGAGTAGTTTTTGGAGGTTTCTTAAGTACAAGGAGCATTTATTCAAATAGTGAAGGAAGAATCACACTGCTGTTGAATTACCCCATCGGATCCGCCCAGGCACAATCATTTTTAATCTGGAAACAGGGGTACAAATATCAAATGAGATTGGAGTGCAGAACGAGCGTCGGTGGTGCAACGGTCTAACACATGCTCTCGGAAAGAGTAAGATCTGAATTCGAATTCCAGCTTACGCAAACGTTTTTGCGCACCACTCCACATCATTGGGTTTGTTGAATCATCATAACACCGCAATAGGAGGTCAAATAAAACAATTACGATTTAAATGAAGCTATTTTTACCCACTAGATATACCCATTGATGAATAGTGATGTGCAAAACTTTGGCGCTATGCGGGACTAGAACCCACACCTGATTTCCGTAGCGCGAGCTTTAGCACGTTACACTACTGGCGGCTAGTTTGCGCATCACTCTTTCTACGCTACCGTACATCTATCTGTCAGCTGCCAGTCGTCAACGGCCTGGTCCGGGTAGTCGGCATCGTCATTGAGCTCAGTCAAGCTGACAGATATCCCTTCCTAGAATGAAAACCTACTAGAAGCTGAAGTTAATATGTTTTAAGATAAGTGGGTATATTACGGTGATTAGGCGTTTGATTAAGACTACGTTCAAAAAAATGCAAGGAAAAACAGTCAGACCGTCGCATTTATTGAAGCTTGATTATTTGGGGGTATTTAGATGGTAAGTAGTCCACCCGTCATGAGTATTTCATCTTTAGCAAATTCCTTTCAGTTTAGCCGAACCCCTTCATATAAGAAAATCGGTGCTGAACATGTTTCACTTCAGACCAGAACGGAGATCACCAGACATTGCAGTGACAGCCGGTTGATCGATGCTGGAATAATATCATCAGATTATTTTGTTTTGAACGTGATTCCAAAAACAGTCGGATAGAAAGGTATTGCTATATTTATTTTACCAGCCATCGATTAATCGGCTTTCACTGCAATGCCTTCACCCGGAGTGCATTATAAAAGGTTCGGCAAGGGGTTCAGTTGGTCCGAAAAGCGTGTGCTACCTAGTGATGAGGCTCCACATGAAAGCTGAAAAGTGCGTCCAGCTCAACAAGTGCCATATCAGGCCTCATGAAAGGCTTAGGAGATGTTGTCACTTTCGATTGTTTTAAACAAGGCTTCAGAAGGTACTTGAATAAAAAGTTATTGCTATTACTCAACTCTTACTGAAAATTTAGGTGTCTTAAATTCGTCTGTGAATGTTTTCACCACATAAAAGAATAAAATCAAGAACTACCGCGATGTGCTTTAGCCAGAGATTCAAGCTTTCGAGTGATTACTAACACCCCCATGTATAATTCCTTTCCAGCGAATGAGATGGACTCAAAAATTTGTCGCCGTCTGATGTAATTAAAGCAAATTTTTTACTTTAAAATGAATACAGGCAGTCCATGACATCATTGACTTTGGCAAAGCGCTTTCGCGCCAAGGAATGTTGCAGAATCCTAAGAACATGATGATTGCTTGAAGCAGCATCTGAGCTACACGTGAATGAATCAAACGTTCCCACTTTAACTTCCCAATTTTTTTCAATGCCAGGCGCGCAATCTGTGAATAAACGTTGTCTTGAAGGCGCTTCGATAAAGTTATCGCAGCCGATTTTGACGTATTAGTGTCGCCTTCACGAAACTTTTTGGACCATCTTTGTGAAGTGACAAGGTACAGTAATGGAGAACATAAGCTCAGCAGAGATAGAATGTTGACTAGTCAATCAATAAGCATCTTATACTGGAGCACATGCCGCTCTACAATAGCTTTATTCAAAATGTCTTCAGATAATTGCTTTTACTTTTAAACTACGCCTCACTGTAGTCAGCGCCCTTCCAATATTCGTTAAGGAAAAATATTGGAGTTATTTTTATACATCTCTATATCACGCATTACCGCAAAGTTTAGTTCGGTAATTGATGCCAGTTAGAAGGAATAATTGTTGACCATCTTATACCGGGCATCTGTTATGACAAAGTATGTATGAGAGCGATCCATACTGGAAAATGTCTGCTTAGCCGAGATGGTACAAGAGGAGCGTAGTTGGTTGATGAGGCTCACGAGCCTGAGATTCTGCAACTCGGAATCGATGATCTTTTTTGTGTAGAAATCGCGTTACCGTACTTCTTCGCCAAGTCAGTCCTTCTTAGCTCACGACCTTTGTAATAACTAGTCTAAACATCACAACTCGACTGTATCCCTTCGCCTGAGCTCTGGGTAGAGTGCTGGTTGAAGAACACCCTGTAATTCCTACATACATTAACATTTCTATTAGCTCCAATGCTGTTGTAATCTTTATTTTCTTGCTCCAGCCACACTGTGTAATTCAACCGTTAGGTTACCCAATATAAGCAGCACTGCTGCGCAAAACGTTTAGTACTGCTCTAAATAGACATGAGTCAAATTTATTTCAATCATGTATCTATCTCTTTCTCCATCATTTACATCTCTTTTCTGCCGAATTCTGTATAATACCTGTTTCATAAATTAGAAACTAATGTTTTCAGAATTTGTCAAGATTAATGTATTTTCTTTGGAAGGCTAACAATGCGGCGAGCTTGCTTTCCTCAGAGTGCGCACGGCGTACTATACCAAGCCAAATATGCCTAATCTGCTTGCTGTCGGAAGTCTAAAAAATCTTCACCCGAGTTTTCTTGAACAGAGTTGACAGAACAGTGAGCAAAGAACAACCATCCATACTAAAGGGCAGAGGTACAACTAGGATTCAACACGATAGACCAAACACGCGATAATGAAAATTTAGTTAAGAGTCCTAAAGGATAAGTGGTCGCTTTTTTTACTTCAATAAAATTATAGGGAACTTCCTATTCAATTAGAAAAAGTCAATCGCTAAAGTTGTGGGCAGTGAGGAATTTCCTACCCAGTAAACAGACATTTTTCGTGGACTACAAAAATTGCAAGCGAAATTTTACCATTCTAAAAAAATTTTGATTTGAGATGGAAAAGTAATGAATAAAGTAATGCCGTAAAAGAACTTGTGAGACAACCCAAATTAAATATGTAGAATAACTCCGCTTAGTAAGCCGTACTCGAACTTTTACACAATGCGATAGAGCATGAACACGTACTGCTTCTTGATTCAGCAACTTATGGATATTCCTGAAAAGCACCTAACCTGTTGTTTCTAAACGGTCAGAGAACTATTTTGCACAGATGAGAATGTTAGTAATAAAGGAGCGACCAACACCGGGATTTTTCATTGTCTTTATAGCTAACGTTGAAGCTCCAGTAAGCGATTTGTGGTCATTACTGATTTTTATTATCATCTAAAGGAGCAGCGCTATGAGATGTTGCTTAAAAAGACAGGTCTAATGTTTCCGAAGCGATGATTGAAACAGCATTAGATACAATAAGACGCCAAATTATTCGTGGCCGCTCATGCGACCGTCTTTGCGAAAAACAAAGCTGCCTAACTGACCCAAGAGTGGAGGTGGTGATCAGTAGAATTTGGATGAATTTTGTAAATCTTAGAGATTCGATCAAGGATGAGTGCCACGTTATCACGAATGACTCCGCGTCGCAGTTCAGGCTAATCTTTTGACTCAAGCAACGCACTTTTGTGACCCATGTAAGATTCTGTGATGCGGGTCTGCAAGAATATTCGAAGTCTTGAAAAGACAAAATGCTCTATGCTCAAAGTACGCTGTTTGTTGTGTTGTTTGATTGAATGAAGTGCAGGACAACTTGACCTTTTTTGCCTCTGAGGAACGCAAAACACCCAGTGCATCAGCTGTTGTGAATATTAAATCTATGGTTAAGATATGTCTGCTTCTTGAAAAATAGTAGGAAATTATTCTACACACAGTTTAACAAATGGTCCTTATATTCCCGTACAAATCCATACCACACATTCAGCAGGGAAATCGAAGTTTTTAACTTACATTAACAAATGAAAAAATCAGAGACGCAAATCTACATGTCAAATTGGCCAAGACGAGATAAATCTAAAACGTAATGCGCTTCACAGACAACCGATGAACAAAAGCTATCAGCAGATAAATATTTTCTGATGTCAAACGTATGCAGTAAACCACCGCTTTGTTGTGGGATATTTCTCACGAGAACTTTAAAGGAAGTATATGGCAGTCATTGAGCCACTAGAGAAAGTGGAACTCGCTGGGCTTAATTTTTTTTACAAATATGGAGACGTGGTAGATTAACTGACAATTGCTCCAGTCACTCGTCAATCAACGGGACGTCTTTTGATACTAACTACAATAGGTTTTTATACAGCAAACGCAAGAGAACTATCTCATCAATCCACCATCGCCTGCGGCTAGAATTCACTGCTTCATACTAAAAGTGATTGCATAACAGGCCTACTTTGGTGACTGCGAGTAGCCTCGCTGCCAACTAACTTAAGATCCCTAGCAACACTACAGACTTTGGATATTTATTGAGTATATGTAGCATTTATTCATATAGTAAACGGAAGATTTACACTGTTGCTGAATCACACAATCGGATCCGCCCAGACACAATCTTCTTCAATCTGAAATCAGTTGTGTAAGTGTTTCAGTAATGGAACACACATCAACTGAATAGATAAAATACCCAAATGATTCATGACCTCGACTGCCGAAATAATTTCAAGAAAATTTCTTTTTTTTTTTTTTTTAAATTATTTTGAAAGTTCATTGCGAAGTTTCGAAAACAGTCGATGCCATAGATGAATTTTGTTCTACCAGCAAAAGTCCATCGACTAAGCAATGGTGATGGACCAGTGTCATTGTACACTGTGCCGTCACCACATACGCCTCCCTCCTTGCTACAATGCAAGGCTTAATGTGGGGCGTGGGTCAATGACGAGGAGAGCGAGGCCTCCGAAACACTATGTATGACCCTGGCCTACCAACCTCGCTTAGGCTTTGAACACTCTTTTTTTTAGAGCCAAATGCTTCAAAGAGAGAGAATTACATTTCTTCTTAACTATAGTATTGGTGACTTATGTTACTCTGCCAAAGTATGACTCTCACACGAATTTATGACTCACGAGAGTCACATGATAGACAATAAGCTAAAATTCACCTTAAGGTTGTATTTACTTCCACCGTTCTTATAGGCAGACGTAACAATACGGAACCAGCCTTGCTCTCCCCATGGAGTTCCCCAAGAATTACGTCCGATCCAGTACTCTATACCATTTTCATCGACACCCCATCCGTGTACAGAGATGATGTGGTCAATGTCGTCATTGGTCACTTCCTATAATGAAAACTTTTTAAAACGCGAAATTGATATATTTCATGATAACTGGGGTATAATATGGTGATTATGAACCGCTCGCTTAAGAGTAGGTTAAAAAAATAGGTTTATGATACTTGTTGTTTTCAGAGAAGATGCAAAGGAAAAACAGCCAGACTGTCGCACTCAATCAAGCTCGGCTACTCGGATCACGCAGATGGTGACTCATGGTGCAATGAATGCTAACAATTAGAAATTTAGCCTGCCCTACATCAGTAGGTCATCTTTAGTATATACATTTTGGTTCAGCCGAGCCCTCACATATAAGCGAATTGGCGCTAAATATCTTACACTTCACGCTAGGTGAAAGAATCACCTAAAATTGCAGTAATAGTCCATTGCCCGATGCTCAAAAATGTATTATCAGAGTATATTGTTTTCAGCAAGGTCTAAGAAAACAAATGAATCTAAAGGTATTGCTATATTTGTTATACCAGCTATTGAGCAATCGACCATCACTGCAATGCCAGGTGATCATTTTCACTTGGCGTGCAGTGTAAAAAGTTCGGCGCCGATTCCCTTACATGTAGGGGCTTGATTGATCCGATAGGCATGTACTACTGACGAGGTTTGACATGAAAGCCCAAAAGTACATGTAGTAGAATAAGTGCCATAGCAGGCCTCACGAAAAGCTCAAAATATGTTATTATATTATATTGTTTTAAGGAGGTCTTAGAAACAGTTGAAAAGAAGGTAATGCTACATCTCAACTTCCTCGCTAAGAAATTTAGGCGTCTTAGAATCGCCGCTGAACGTTGTCAAGACACAAAAGAAAAGCATTAAGAACCTTGGCTAAGAATTAAGCTCGTGATCACATTTTCCGCATCTCACGTGCTATCCACTATACCAGCAAGACTCTTGCTTGATTTTCTCGCAGCAATGAATTTCTTAAACAAATGTTTTTGTGATTACCAGTAAACTAAAGTAGCCTGGAGATTACAAATCTGAGAGTAAGGCAAAACAGTGTTTTGGCTGGAGTAGTGGATAGCACGTCACTCCCGAAAAAGATTGCACGGGTTGTACGCGTTTGGAGCACCTGAGGCTCCGAATCTTGCTTATATTTCAGCATCTTTATGATTTCACTATATATATAGCGCCGTAAAAGAAGAACAGGCAATAACAAAAGCTAATCACCAGAAGTCAGTAAGAAGTTTTCGTTAGAGAAAAGAACTTGGTTTGCTTCAAAGTATATAGACGATAATTGCAAAACTGCCTTACTTGTTGCTTTTACACACCTTTATGATGATACAATTATATATCCAAAAACGTTGAGTAGTGTTCAGGACTCTGAGAGTTGGGTTAGCATTAAACTCGCATCTCACCCTCTTCGGGCAGATTAAGTGACTATCAAGTCGCGTGCAAAATGCATTCATGCACCAACCACCGTGCCGCGAGCCAAGCAGCTAGCTCTGGCGTGGGCCGAAATGAAAAAAGGAAATTCAGTCGGTAATTAAGGTTCTATTGAAACATTATCATCATTAAATAATGCAATATCACAATGGGACTTCTGTCAAGATAATTTTGATGAAAACAACGCTCGAAAGTCCAAAAATTTCCTACGCTTCAATGAGAAACCAATGTTTCCAAAAATGAACATATCCCCAGCTGGTGTACATTTTTTCGCTAATTTATCTATGATTTTGCAGCCATTCTGTACTTTGATAAGCACAATTTCGATACTAAGTTGATTTTGAGAAGACCTCCATAGCACGTCCAGCCAACAGAAGGAAGATTACATTTCACCTTCGGAGTAGTTAGCCATTGTTTATCTGAACTTTACCGTGAATTCGTTGGCACTTGAGCAATGATATTTTGATTTTAGGGTCAATTGTTGCCATAAAAAAACAGTACGATGTTGGAGGGTTTCCTATGAACGTAGTTTGGGTTTGATGTTGATATGTGGCCACCAAACCAAATCTGTTCGCTATCGGTTGTTTACACTTCCATTTACTTGCAGCGCAGAGAGGTAACGGAGCATTAAGGCTCGGTAGGGTGGCGGCTAGCACAAGCTCTACGTAGGAGTGAGACGCTGAACCAACTTCCGCCTACTGCTCAAAAATTAGCATTCTCAGTACTTGGATATATTGCTATGATACAAAAGCTAGTGGATTCCGAGATTATTGTTCGCCACACCAAATGGACTAGCTTCCCCACTAGAAATGGTCTTCTATTTTGATGTGACGATTTGGAAGGAATGTGCTATGATCACATGCCAACTAGTAGAATGTGACAATCGCCGTCTACCAAGCCTTGAAATTTGAAGAACGTCTTTATAAGTGGTTTTACCAACACAGTAAAGTTCGTCGGCATACTAACTGCCACGCCCATAATGAGAAGATGACGCAGTGAAGCACTGACATGGTCATAATATTCTACTGTATTAGCCGCATTGTAGAAAAGTGCGCTTACGGCGTAATTCAGAGGTCCGGTGAAGTAAATGTGTGATCTTCGATTCAAGCTCACACCTCGAGCGCACCAAGCCTCTTATCATTCTAAGATTGGCAGATTAGCAGATTGGCACCAGATTTATCCATGAGAAATTCAATTCTGATATGATAAATTGATAAACCACTGTAAATCATTGTATAGAAAGCATCCGCTTATAATCATCTTCAACCGATGCAGTCGAATTTGATAAAGTCACATTCATTGCGGCTTTCTCAAGATCTGAGCAGCGAGGAATGCTTTACCTTCGGTTATTTTCATCTAACACAGCTTGCAAATTTTCGTTTCCAAAGTAACGGTCATTTGAAGTTCTTTGAGTCATGTGCATCGAAAGTTAAATAAGTAAGAAGGTAACAGCAACCATTTTTCACTTCTTAGTTGTTGTAGTTCTATAGAAAAAGCGGCAAACAATTTCTCATGTGCTGCGATTAGGCGATAGATAATTCTCAGATCTCTTCAATGCCGACTTGCACATCAATTTCGATATAAATAATTAGTAGAGCTCTTTTGATATAGTCGTTTGACGTGCCCTGCCACACATATGTGGTAGTTGGCGCGATCTGTCAGCTCGGGCTCCACAAACCTTCCATATCTTCGAAAAAGGGAACTTAGTACCAGACTTCTCTGAAAACCAGTAACACTGATCTAATATATCACTAAATTACGGTGTCATTCGCACCAGATGTGTACTCAGAGAACTCTATTGGTACTACATGATGTCGAATCTCTCAGAATTTGATCAACGGCGGGATTTTTTCCTAAACGGCTTCATTGGATGGTTATGGCCTGAAAGAAGTACCATCATTCGACAGTGCGCTTCCATGCATAAGCAGTCGACTCGCACTATGGCGACTCTTCAAAAAACAGATACTTCAAAGCGTTTATTTTTTATTTGACCAGCATCACAGTTTATTATTACCGTGTGCGTCCCACTACAAGCATTCGAGTCGTACCCTCATTCACTTGAAAATTTCATCTTCAACAGGATCCCCGTAGAACACCTGTTTTCGCAGTCTCGAGGATATCCAGGCCAGGGCGTTTCGTGGGACGATAATTTTGATTTCTGGCGGGCGTTGGGGACTAAACTCGTATCGAGCATACTAGCCACTCGGCTACCAATTTCGCTTCTTGGAATATTGGTCGGACAAAAGTGGTATAACAAATTTGTGTAACTTCATGAATTTCTGGTAATTGCATTCTAGACCAGTCCGCGAGGTAGTATGTGATTGTGGGCGTAGGACTGCGTAACACAGTAGTATTTTCCACTAGGGTCACCTAGCGTGTAAGAAAGGAAGCTGGATACTTGCATTTAGAAGCTTACTATGGAATAAACTGTTGCATATCATGCTTGCTTACTCAGATATTCCAATAGTGCGTCTGCACTAGTTGTGCGTACCCCAGCACATATTCCAAATGGTATGTTGCTGGTAAACATATAATGTTCCTTGGTTTCCTGACGTAACCCTGCAAAGGGCGTTTTCAGGTCTTCACGATATCGTTCCCAAGGAATGGATTTCGACGATGGATCCCTGGCCGGGCTTTCCACTTGTTGATTCGCAAATGATTTTAGGCCGAAATCAAAAGCAGAAGCAGAAAAGAAGATCACCGACCTCTCACGGATGACGCAAAAGCCGAAGTTGTACTTCACAGCCAAAGACTACTAATTTCTTGATAACAGTTATACCAGTAAGCTGCCAAGCTAATCCAGTGACTCGCAAACCCCACGAATGTACATGTTGACTATCTGCGGAACATCATGGCATGGATTTCCTTAGATCCTCAGAGAAATGTGATTAAATGCACAACATACCATTTAGACAGAAAGTGTACAGAGGCAGATGGCGACTGAGAACGGACTACTCAAATATTGATGTTGTATTTAGAACTATATTTCTGTTAGATGAACAAAACTCTTCAAGGCTCGTTCAAAGCGCTTCACTTTTTCCTTTCTCAGTTTTTTTTCTTTACATTAATGTAATAGTACACACCTTGTAAATACCTCCATTATAATTCTCAAACGCTTTCGTAGCTGCAATTCCACAAGCAATTGGCCCATGATGGTAGATTTCAGCTTTCATGTTTTCAAGTCCATGCACAACTCCTAAAATTTTCATTCATTCTCTAGAAAAATAAATTGTTTTATATACTTAGCAGAGCTCAAAAGTTTGAAAACTTTCAGTACATGAAAATCTCACCATACTCTTTTACTCTATAAAGAGTGTAGTTCTTGATAGAAAAGCAGTCCCCAGGCCAGCACGACCCGCAGCGGTTGTAAGGGTCACATTCTAAAGAGAATTTTCAAGATCTACAGGTGCATAAGCTAATGGAAAGTTTCAGGTACAGAAAAGCGTAGATGTTTGGTACTTTTGTTTACATAAAGATCCCTGCACTAAAAATAACGAGCACACAGAAAAATTGCATAGGTGCTGCAGACTCTCAGCAAAGCCAAAACAGAGACTTAACAACAACTAAACTAACTTCCATCTCTTGCTGGTAATTGTTGCATGTTTCATGGGGAATTCCATGCTCATGAGCGTACTTGTACACTCCACCGGGTTCTCCTCCAGTAACACATGTTCCAGCTCCAGAGCAGTCGATTACTTCCTATAATTGGATCCAAAATAATGCAGATCTTATCTTTTCAATCTATCTATTTATATGATTCAACTTTGCATACCGTGTAAATTCCGACATTTACTCCAATCGATTCGTTATCCTACATACCTCATCTACAATTGTATTCGGATTTCGCCGTGGACTTAGCGCCACATGGAAACTTTATCTTATGTACGAATGTCGTTGGCCACTAGATGAGGTGGATTACCCACAGGAATTCTGAGATAGTTTTGGTAAATTGGAGCACCGTTAAATCCTTGTCACAGGGGTTTTTCCAGGCAATTGCGGCACAGATCTTCCGACACTTGAGGAATGGGAAGCTTGATAGGCCAGGTTTGTGGTTATGCCCATGTACTTAACATTGCTCTCCATCTCTAACCACTGCGCCTACCAATCTCTATCGCGTCATTGGATTGGACACTATTCAATTATAGAATTCTTTTTCTTTACCCGCTCCAAGCCGTTATATAATGTTATGATATACTCAGTGATGTAGGTTAATGTGCAAAGCTTTTGCGTCAGTTGGGACTTGGATCCACTTTCAACCTATCTGAGGGCACGTGCTCCAACCAATACCCAATATCTGTCAGCGTGACTAAGTTCATAGTCGATACCGACTACCTAAACTTAACCGTTGACGGTGGCTGCTGCTGAGATAGATTATCATGTTTCCAAGAGGAAAATTTAGGAGGAAATTCAGATCCCTCGTTTCGTTTTGAGTGTTTTTGAGACCTTGCCGGAACTGACGAGGCCATAATGCCGAAACACGTGTCTTGCACTGTATAAGTGCCATGAACAATTCAGATCATCATGAAGCTTAGACTAAGGCGCGAGAAGGCTAACACTGTAGTTTTAGCCTTGCTGGAAATACAAGTCTCAGCAAAGGAAGCGTGAAATGTGACCGCAAACGATCTTTTTGTGGCAAAGCGACAATAATCTATCTTGAAACTAAGTGTACAGATTTCTATAATCTTTAGTTAGGCTGACAAATTCGTGATGACGTGAGACACAGCTGTGTTAGGTATAGAGGCTTTCATTCAGATGGCATATGTCTCTACTGAAATCCGTATCAACCAGAACGCCTTGAGGAGCAATAGGAGAAGAAAGTGACATAGGATGCAGGCGCGTTTGACGAAATGTTTAGAGGTATTCCAGCAATACAAACTATAAGTTATTCTTCTGAAGGCGAGCGCATGCGTTATTCCACTCGGAGAGACAAAAAAAACTGAATCCACTTGTTGGGAAAGGCGGCTTCGCGGCCACTTGGACCGAAGATCTGGGAACGCTCTAGCACGCGGCTGTCTTAGTGTTTCAACTAGAAACAATTTAGCCTAATTCACTGTCATTCATTGAAGAAAATCGGAGTCCTTAAGTGGCGACTGAACCTACACCGAAGTCAGACGGCGCTCGTACATGGAAAATACGGGAAAGCGAATCAATTGAAAGAAGTTTTGCATTCGCACGACATCAGTGAAGATTGACGGTGAAAGTCTCAGAAAACTAAGTGGCTATTAAGGTAGAAACGATCTGTGTCATTCTTTACGAATTTCAAACGATTATTAACATGAGGTGTAGCGCTGTAATACTAATTATTGATTTCAAGCACCTTAATAGATCGTTTCAATAATCATTTCTATGATTCGTTGTTGTACCTGCACAGAAAGGTACGCCTGGGGCCATGAGTTCTTCCGATGTATGTTTATACGATCAGCAAGAGCAGATGTCGATCCTAAAAATGATGAATGTTCGGAGTTGAAAAGGTCTCAACTTGATGTAAGTGATTCATATAAATTTTCTGTTAAGATCGAATATGAACAAATGACAGAAGATTTATGAGTTGATCCTGTGATAAAGCTTTTGATAATGAACAACAATGAAAATCACTGACCGAACGCCCAACAGGAACCACAATCTGAAAATAGAGATTCTTTAGTAATTGAAAATTCGTGCTGCACTCCACAGTTTGGTAAAGTTGTAAAGTAAATTCATCATAATTTTCTTCGAACTCTCCACAAGAAGTGTAGAAACAATGGATTTATTTGAAATCTTAGATATCTCAGATCTTCGTTAGTATCATCGGTCGTCTTCCAAACTATACAAAGAGTTTTTCAAAAAAAAAACTTCCACGCTCTGAAGAAGGTGAAGTCGCCGAAACGTCAGCTTAGAACGAACAGCAACAAGTGGTACCGATTTGACGATTCAAACTAGGGCTGACCTCGGAATTTCCATATGGGATATGATTCTGAGAGGAAGACTCTTAGAGGAACAGCATAGCTTTTGAACACTGAGTAAAGTTGGAAGTGTCCTGTACTACAGGGGCAATTAATTCTACTTCGCATTTTGGGCTCACGAGGCTTTCCATCGCTGTTTTATCGACAGATTGGTACTAAACTTCCCTAGAATATAGGAACACTGCCTCGATAGATCGACTGGATACGCAAAGTAGTCGAATTCATGTCGCATCACCCAGAGACTGATCATTGCCGAACGCTTTATTCCTTAATATCTATGTGTCATATCTTCCGGAGTTTTCTGATTAAGAGATTCCGTTCATTCAAAGTCTTCCTAAATGATTTGAACTATTATGAATAAATAGGCATCAGCGATGATATACCATTTTTGTTTCGAATGGTATATTGCTAGGAAATTGCTTAAAGTCATAAACTTCATGTTGCATTCTAATCGATGTATGAAGAGCATGATCTGCTGCATTCTTCTAAACGATTAGTGAACTCAGGCCAGTTGCGAAGTTTACAATACGATCCGACTACTGCCTTCGGATCAAGAATTCAATCTACGCGCAAGACAACGATCATTAATCGCGCAGGATTCACGTATGACCATTGTTTTTATTAACAAGGAGAAGTGGGCGTCGAGCAAAAGAAGGAAAATTGTTCAGGCGATTTTAGGAAGCTCGGGATTTCAATCATCTAAAAGACTTATTGATTTGCTCGCGGTCAAGAATTATCTGTATCTGTAACAACTCGAAAAACCGACTTTCTGCCATATGGTAAACCTCTAGGTACGCACAGGATTCAAAGACACAACGATGATGACTTTGAGGTAGTAGTCAAAATTCTAGGGCACGAACCAAAAACATCGGCACGAAAGACCCTTGAAGCTTTTTGGATAAATTCCAAAAACCCGCAAATGAACAAAAAGGGAGAGTGCCTTAACATAACCAACCATATGGCACCTTATCTCAGATTAATTTTCTAGCATGGATCCCAGCTGACACCTATACATAATTTGACCTAGTGACATGGGGCGGGTTCATACGTCACCCTGGCGCTAACAACATAGGTAGTCCCTGGATTTGATGGTTAGGTGAGTGGTTTTCCCTGAATCGATTGTCCCTTACAATACCTTAAATTTTCAAATAATTTTTTTTCTCTTTCCTTATTGTATAGTCATATAATTAAAGCTGCAACGAATAATACGTTCAGGCTCTGAAGAAGGCGTATTTGCCGAAACGTCAGCCACAAGCAATCGCGAAAACCCATCGACCGGAAAAGAAGAGCAATCGATTGGGAAAAGATACCAACCTCGTGAAGCTTTAAATAAAGATTAGTTATCTGTATCTGGTATCCCATCTTATGCCTATTTCTAGACTAGATGTCGCAAATTGTTTACCTCACATAAAAGATGGTGGTGAAATCTAGACACCTTGGTGGCGTTAGGTGAACCCCTCGACAGAAGTCGTATGCGCTCTCTAGTCACTCAAACAACAACTATAATTTTGGCTCAATCAATTAGAAGCTAGATTGTTCATGTAAAACAGGCTCTAGGGACATGGACAATGAAGCCGTTAATTATACAGAAGGTTCAACTCACGCAGGGTGCTGATTGTTTTGTTTCAAACCCTCCCTATGAAGCTTTGAAATTGGTACCAGATTTGTGTGGGACCCGAGCACCTCCTCTAACCCAGATGAGAATGCCTCAGTGCGACTACCTCATGATTCCAGCGAGGGTCACTATGACCAAGATTCGACGACATTCACAGCAAAGATAAAAGATGGTCAAGTAGCGGCCGAGCATAAGCTTGAAAGAAAAAGGTCGGAGATCTTCGTTGGCGGTTGCGATGGAAAAAATCGAATGTAAGAAGTGGTGGAATCTGCAAAATGTGGGATATGCAATGTCGATCATGCTTCAGAAAAGTTTTCTGATTTTTTATTCAACTATTCATCAAAATAGCTACTGTTGACCAAGTATCATTGTGGAAAAACAAAACAGCACTTAGTTAGCACACAAAATCTCCACAGGCAACACAGTTGGTCTCAAATCGAAAGCCGAATCAAAGTACAAATTCGATGAGTTCTGTGGCCGCAAGATAACGAGAAGCAGACGAAAACTATTGAGGTCTGATGGTCGATTATTATTTCCTTTATTTTATTGAATTTTTTATTTTATTTCTGTTTAAATTTTATTTGCTTAAATTTTTATTGAATTAGGAAGACTAAGTTATTGAATGCTGCTTTTTTATCCCTCATCATCGGAACCGGAACAAACCATTCTTTTACGTCGATTCTTCTTAAAGAATCGCGAGATGTTTTTAGATGACTTATAAGTATTGAAAAAAAAACAGTTACATTGCGGAATATGTTGATTGCGATCCGGCGAGGCGTAGTTGACGCCATTTACATTCCGCCAATCCCACTCAAGCGGAAGTTTCTCGTTTGCGTAATTTTCATGCTCATAAATTCGGCGATGTAGCCTTAAATGAAGTATTGAGCAAATCCAATGACCGAATGAAAGAAAGGTGAATTAACGTAGAGTAATGGTTTTCAGCACGTAATCAATCGCATGCATTGATTTTAATGCATGTTCCCTACCTATTGCAGTCGCATGTGGCGCAGTGGTTAGAAGTGCTCTGCGTCGCACACGAGGTCAATGGTTCGATCTCGCGCTCATGGCTCACCAAGCTATCCATCCCTCCGGGGTTGGTAAATTGGTACCAGACAGGTCTCAGACTTGTCTGCAGCACTGACTCGGTTCAGCAAGAGGCCACTGCGAGTCATTGTAAAGGCCAGATATGCATTCAATCACCTCAAACGAAGTTTAAAATTGAAGTCGAATTCATGGCGCATCCCTCAGGGATTGATCAACGCCGAGAACTTTATCCTTTTTAGCCTTTTATCCCTACCTATTATTTTATTGCAAAGAGCTAATTAATTATACTCCATGTGTGTGGTGGTTTACCTTATAGCTAATTTAGCAAAGAATTTGCGAAATTTATGCTCGATGGAAAAAATTATGATCTGACAATGCATGTTGAGCCTTTTATGAGGCCTGTTCATGGGCACTTTTACAGTGCAAGACACATGTTTTGGCCTTACGTTCTTCGTCAGTTGCACGGTGCCTTTCCTTCAGTCAGTTCTTCGAGGATCTAGCTCTACATATAGAATAATGATATTGTTTACAAAGTGGCCCACTCAGAATAAGTTCTCAATGCAAACCGAGCAGGACGAAAAGTTGGCGCTTTAGGCGTAGTCGAGTGTTCATATGAAGATATTTCGTATGGAACTCCAGGAATGCCATTAAAGAATTTAAAACATGTTAACAGAAATACTCAGTATTGTCCCTTAAATTTGATCTTCAATAAGAATTGGCTCTAGAATTCATTACGATTTTATCGCCAATTGCCGTAAATTCATCAATTATCAGTAATTCAATTCACAGATGTCATTTCACTGAGCGTATAGGAAAAAAAAGCATAACGACTAACTCTGCTTTATCTTGTGCAAATTATAAGTGCGAGTCTGGTAAGGGCTCTTGTACAGCCCGAGACACGTGTTTCGTCCTTACAGACTCATCAGCCGGGCAGAACCCGTCGTCTGTCGATCTTTTCATAGCCAGTTAATAAAACAAAACAAATAATGATGAAAGGAAATTTTCCCATTTTTCCCCTTTTTTTGAGTCCATATTTTTTTTTCTATAGATTTTTTTTTGAATTTGAGCGTGTGTCTAAACAAAGCACTCGAGATAAAGGTATAAGTGCGAGTGTTTGTGCAAATTATAAGTGCGAGTGTGGTGTTGGTTCTACTTCGCACCGGACTCACCAAGCCTCTGGGGTGAGAAATCGGTTAAAAGTTAGACTTATCCGGGATAAGTTGACTCTATGCAGTCCAAATGCGGTGATCTAAAAACTTCAAAAAGACTTGACTCCGGATAACTTTAACTGTATTCATATCGAGGGGGAAATCGTAGAATAGCAACCGAACTCATGCACGAGAAGTTTGGAAACTTCCGTGAATGACGGATGTGAGGAAACGAGTCAGATGCGAAAAGTGCTACGATTCGTATAGTAGATGTGAGAGAAGGCTGGCGTAAAGAAATGTGCAAGGGCCCAAAGATGTAAAGCAATTAACCTTTAAGACACACCACCTTCCTTTCATTTCCCGAACATTTGGCACTGCTGAGAAATTGAGGACACGACTCGTCTATGAAAGTGGTTTTTACCTATCGTAAATGATGCAGACGAATCCTTGGAAGAAATCTGATAGTCTATGGTGCACGACCTAGACCCTTTTAGAACCTCAAAATGCATGGTAATGACACACTCAGCGTGCATGTGAGAAAAGATAGAAGTATATCTTCAACATGGAGTTACAGCAGTAAACTTATATATAGGAATGCTGCAGAAATACTAGCTAAAACAAGAATCGTTCTCACACGACTGATATCGTGTCATCTGGTTGAAAGGCTGTGCAGTGCGTAGACAGATATGGGTAAAAGAGCTTGCTAACATGAAGATAGCATCCTGAACATTGGTCCAACCAACCGTTTGCAATCAAGTGACCCGACAGTACATGAGAAGCACTTCAGATTATTTACGACAAGTAAGATCTGTTGTGATACGCCAGAAGAATTAGTAGGCTAACCATAACTAAATCAAGATTCTGCAGCGTCTTTTCAAGCCCTCTGGGATCACGGTTCTATGGAATACACCCACAACAAATAGTATCGCGCTAAAGCTATTTTTAATTTTCAAATTTTCATTGATTTTTCTATATTTTTGGGATAGCAGCCACCTGAGAAACTGCATTGGTGTCCAGTGAGGTCGCTCATCTATATTCAGAATTACAGGTGATAAAAATGATGTATTCATTATTAGTTGTCATAATTATCATTATTCATTGCATTTATTTGATTTGCACTGAATGTAAAAATCGAGTGCTAAGAAAAAACCTGTGTTGGTACTTGACACCTGTCTTCTTGTAGCATCCACGTAGATTGTACCTAAAGAAAAAATAATTGGAAGAAGATTCAGTTCTTTATAAGACAACCTTCAAAAGATGCTTCTAATATCTAATAGGAAAATAATGAATGGGTTAGAAGGGTTTGATACAAACGTTTGATTGTGTTTTGATGTGGAAATCGGCTATTTATCTCAATTACATTCATATTTGTCTAAGTCCAACAGTTACATCATATTCCGTAATGATTGCTTACAAGCACTAAGGTTGTGCGGTAGATTTTTGAATAAGAGTAAAAGTCATTTTTTAACCTGTTATTAGCAGCGGATGCAAATAGAAATACTGAGAGGACGAGGAGAAGTAAGTGCATGCTGTTGAGTGTGTCTTACCTTCGACTGATAAGCCTTTTCTGGCCTACATGTTATCGCTCACCCAAGCTATCGAGGTGACACGTGATAGCCAAATCAGACTCTATAGTGAACAGTCGTCGACGTAACAAAAGATTAGGCAGAACATCACGAACTCATTTAGACACCAACACACCGGAACAATCAGTAAAATTTCTGATCAGCAAAAGTTTATCAGTAAATGGATCACTTTGAGACAAAAAAGTGTGAGAAAAAGGCAAGCGGATTAGAATGAGAAAAACGCAATGCTCCTTTCTCTTCGTTTATCATCGCTTTGAAGGAAACAAAAGAATGGAGGAATTAGCGGAGGCTAAACATGTGAGAAGGTCATTTAAGTATCTTATGGTAGGCAAGAGAATACTCAACTCATGTAACATCCAGGACTAAGCCAGATCCCATCAACACAAATTCCATAACTCGTTGGATTCGTACTGGAAAGGTGATAATGAAGTAATTTCATCTAAGAAATCTAGTAGTATTCTAATAATGATTCAGTTAATCAAACATAGCAACGAACTTATTTGAAACCTCACTCAAAAACAGTATGATCAGGCAATGTTTTTTGAACCTTTCAAGAGGTCAGTTACAGGCACTTATACACAGCCCATAACAGGCCTCGTAGAAGGCTCAAAATACATTGACAGATTATGTCGTTCAAGTAATAACTGTGTTGTTTTTCTGACTACTTCATCATAACTAAATTCTCGCTTCTCAAAGAAATACAACCACAAGAATACAGTGATATGATAGGGCCCGTCGAGAGAAGGCAAGGCAGAGGCCTTGGTGGTTGAGTAAATAACACATGAGACTACGGAAAGGACATTCGTCCGTTCGGAGTCCACTTAAGGTTTCGATTTCACTCGTATCTCAGCATTCTTGCAGTTGTGTTTTATCGTACCCTGCTATGGAGAAGAATTGGCAATAAGCAAAAGTTTGAACATTCCAAAGCGAAGCAGTTTTTCATGAGCCAAAGAGATGTAGGTAAAATCACCTTAACGCCTATCCCCTCAGTGATCGTTTAGTGATTGGAGCGCATGCCAGTATAGACTCCTTTTTTCCCTTATCACGTAGAAGAGTAGCTTAGTACTTCTTACTCGATATTGTTTAGAGAAGGATCTCGTCGCTAACAACTCTTATCAATTGGTCATCGTTTAGATGCACAACGCGCCCAGAGCACCTGATTTCCATCATTTTCACGTGTGCGAAAGTCGTGACCGATCTTTGATCGCTAATTTAGGTTGTAGCTTCGGATTTATTCGCTCAGTTAGGCTAAATAGGGTATTCTCAGCGGAGCACACACGATTGCTCCATCGATAACGTTACCACACATTGGTCCTCTAGCGTATAAGTTTCCAAGAGGTACATTGCATCAGACAGAATTCTGGAGTGTATAGGATGAACACTTATTGAGGTGGGGGGGGGGGGGGGGGAGGGGGGAGGGGGTGTATTTTATTTCTTGAATATATCCGCGATGCTTTCGAAAGCCGTTTGCTTTCTGCTGTTCAGCTGTAGTCTCATATCATTCATTATGTTATTTCCAATGCCCAGACTATTACCTATCTAGTTTTTGGCAGATTTACCTAACTTTCTAAATTTCAAAGTCGATAGAGCTGCGAATGCTTTTTCTTATGATTTCATACATCAGTGTCACCTTTCTCTAGTTTTTGTGTCCAAAATACTAGCCTAGAGTCAGTAAAGCGGAAGTATTCGTCATAAGCTCTTAAAAAACCAGAATTTGATAGCGAAAAAACGGGACAACTTCCAACCTGTAAGCAAAAGTTGACAGATTCGGTACTTTTCATATCTCACATCTCGCAATACTCGTATTCCAAATCCAGTAAATCTTTGCTTACCTTCTAATCGAGTCGTTTTTCCTCATCTATCATTCACGGAGGTCTTCAAACTTTTTGCATGTAAATTCGGTTCGCATCTTTCTAGAGTCAACAAACAGCCAGACTAAGGTGTTCTTGAGCCGATCGCAGAGCGCAAACATTTCAAGATAACATTGACACCTATTCCTCCACCTCAGAAGTATGAGAAGCTTGGCAAACCTGTGGCAAGGTCTAAGCACCATCATGCTAATGATGATCGACAACACCAGAACTGCGCTACCTTCCCTAGTGACTCCATTGATTTATATGTTAAATAGTTTAGATCGCTGTGCCGAGATTTGTTGATCTGAAGTTGGAACTACTGAGATCACTTCGTCGTACAAGGGTCAAGCTCCTTCCACCATTCCTTTCATTGGTGTACAAATTAGCGCATAGGCTTGATGGACTTAGACGCCTTTTGCGTTTCAACGTCGTCATATCAGTTCAAGTGTTTGTGTACACAACGTCTCTTGCCGCCTTTCGAACTACTACATTTCGAAATACTAACGTGAGCTTTTAATATACCCCGGTAATACTCACCGATCTTGTCGGAGATGGCGTGATCCCAACAGAGTGGCTAATGTTCTGAACAAACATTAATCTGCCTCTTTGAAAACTCTTTTCTGAGAATTTGCAGTTTTACTTTCCTATCTACGAAAAAGTCTCGCAGAAATCAATCCATGGTCCGATGCACAATAATTTACGTTATAAAAGTGGCATCGGTTGAGCAAAATTATTGGTTTAGGATGACGTGAATCTCTCGTTGTAGTAATCTTTACTGGAATACTTCATAGCCCAATAGTGAGAATGGGATATCAAAAGATGTGAAGAATCATATCCATTCGGACATCATAAACTCAGGAAGTCACTCACTCTATCCTGTTCCCTTGCAATCGTTGGGTTCTAGTATGATCTCCAGTCGTTTGTCTAAATTTAATATTAGGCAGGGAATAAAGCGACTTAGTGGAAATATGGTCATCTATGTAAAAAAAAATGGTTTGGCGGTTCCTAGTGAAACCATCGGCTTCTCTTCGTCGCAGTCTAGGATTGGAATGTAAGTGACGAATTCTGTCAGATCCACTGTTGTTCCACACCTCTTCAACAGAAAATTCTCCGCTTCTGGATGCAAATCGAGGTTTTTAAAAAGATTCGATGTTCACAATAAACGCGCAATATGTTGTTAGGATGTATTAATATCAAGCGAGGTCTTGAGAAACATTCGAATAGAAGGTATCTTAAAAAAATATCAGCCTTGAGCAATCGACCGACAATCACTGTAATGTCCGATGATCATGCCACTGGACATGCAGTGATATGTCTACCCGTGTGTGAAGCGACTTTCACTTTACACGCTATAAGCATGTTCGTCGACGATACCTCTGTGTAAGGGATTTATCTCCGGGAGGGATTGGCACAGACGAGAGGCACTGTGCAACTGACGAGGCTGAAAGGGCGAAACACATGTATTGCTCTGTATAAGCACGTATTGCGCCGTAACCAACCTCACTAAAGGCTTAACATATGCTGTCAGGATGTATAAACAGCGCAAAGAAGCCAACTTTAGTGAGTTTCCTACTATTCACATTTTCAAGAACCATTCTTTGCCGGTATAACGAACGACGTTGACTGAGTGGATACTTCCCATCTAATGAGCAATCTGATGACGTCAGCTTGATCTTCTAAGCTAGCATCAGCAGGACCTAAATCTACGGTGCAGATACGTGCGTCTAGACAACACATCGAAATCAATGTACAGCTCAATAGTTTCAAACATTTGTAAACTCCTTCCATTCACTTTACTTGAGTGCAGAGGCTTTTAGCCGTGCAAGACATAACGTGGATATACGCCAACACAACATAACGCACGCTATATGTTAATAAAGTTGTATATCTATGTGCTTCATTTCGGTTATCTGGGAACGAATAAATATCCAATCCCATTTGTTGGACAAGAACTTTTCATAAGAGTGAAAGTAATCATTCGAATGCTCAACTTTCTGGCTAATGAGATACCTAGCCGGTATTTCCAAACACCCTTTTATGACGCTTATAACGATGTTAAATTCGAAATAAAATTGTGTTCTGCCTAAGAAAATTGAGTGAGATAGCAAAGAACACTGGCTTCAGGCGGAATCGAACTCGCGTTCAATCCATACCGGATGACGCATGTTACTACTCACTACACCACCGAAGCACATTTTGCGCCACCACTCATTCTTCAACATCTCTATGTTAGTTATCACCACCAACCTTCAACAGGTTTGGTTGGGTATGCGATTTCGCTTTATAAACTCAGTTAAGCTGACAGCCACTGTGATAACTAATACAATAAACATAATAAAACTGCAAAAAATGCAGTAAAAACACTAGAATTTCGGAATATCAGATCTATTAGTGGCTGTCAGCTCAACCATGTTTGTAAAGCGAAAATCGCATACTCGACCAAACATGTTAAGGTTTGTGGCTGCCAGCTAACATAGAGATGTTGAAGAATGAGCGGTGCACGCAAATGTGCCTCGGTGGTGCAGTGGCAGTAGCACGCGTCTCCGGTATAGATGAAACGCGGGTTCGATTCCCGTCAAAGACCGTATTTTGGCTCACCACTCAGTTCTCTTAGGCTTATATGAAACATAATAACACTGCGAAAAATGCAGTGAAAATACTAGAAATTTCGAGCATTTTGTTTTACATCCGCAGCGCAATTCAACTCACTAGTTCTCTGGAAGCACGAAAACCACATGAACTTTAGAGATTATGGATCTACAGAGCTATTGGCGTTGACGAACTCCTGCGAGACGCGCAATCCATTCGACGTTAGAAAGAGTCGTTTTGAGATGATTGAATGCATATGTGGCCTTTAGCAACGACTCGAGGTGGCCTACCGATGTAACCAGTCAGTACTGCTAACCTCCCAGACAAGTCTGGAGCCAGCTCACCGAGTCAGGAAGGATGGAAGGCCTAGAGAGCCTGGAGCGAGACCGAACCATTTACCACGTTCGCGTAAATGCAGAGGATATTATGCTAGATCAGTTTGGAAGAAATAGCGAACCAACTCCCTGAAACTTTTACCTCCACAAACGAGTCATATAGTATTGCGACGGCGACAAAGTAGAATAGATTGAAGTCTAGTAACTTCACTTGGAGCACGCACAGCGCAGTGGCTGGAGGTGCCCTATTATTCGATGGTCGCTGGTTCAATCCAGCCCCAAGGCTTACCAAGCCCTCCATGCCTCCGCGGTCGGTGAATTGGTACTAGACGTATCTGAAAGAATAGCAGCGCTGACTGTATACATCGGCAGGTCACTAAGAGCCATTGTAGAGACCACATACGCAACCAATCACCTCAATGACGTCACGAATTGAATTCAATGCATGCGCATTCCTCAAGGAATAGACAGCGCCCACTAAAACAGAGAAGCCACACCGCTACAAGAGAGCTCGTATAATCTGGCGACGAATATGGATATATTTGTAGCGTTAAATTACAAATCTTTTCCGCAATTTCGTCTCCAGCAGCACAAATTACGATTACAGATGACTAGCGTAAAAGTTTAGTAGAGTGGACGACCTTATTTTCTTTATTTGCTCACTTATTTATTTATTCGTTTGATTGAAGCGCCATGGCCGAGTGGTTGTGGTGCTCGTCGCGGCACGCGTGGAACCGAGTTTCACACCCCGCCCCCCCCCCCCTCCATTAGTGAACAAGAACGCCACAGCCAGGCTATCCTCGAGATTGCAAGGAAACGCGCTCACCCAGTATTCTGCGACGTTCAAGAGGAAGGCGACTGAACGAATTGAATGCTAGAAGTTACTGGGATCGCGCAATAAAAAAAATTGTGATGACGAGTCGTGTAAATAAATGAATAGATTATTTATTTATTTATTTGTTTGTTTTTTCGTTTACTTATTTGTTTACTTACTCACCTGTTTACATGCTCTATCCGTCTTCACATTTTCATGTGCGGATCCCATCACACCTTGCGTTCGCTTCGTCTGCTTGGGGATTCGTCTCCTCTATAATGTGGAGTAATGCTGATTGAGAGGATTTCCCTTGCCATACTGGAAGTAGCCGAGCTATGAAGTTCAGTCGACTGATTGCAAGAGTGTTGGGAAGGGGACTGAACCGGCGCCTTGTTTATCATCTCACTTTTCAATGGACCACATCACTTACCATCATGCTTACCCCTCTTCTGCGATGGCTATAGCAAGTTGATCCACTGTATATACTTGAAATTAGGATGTTCTCACGGTTCTTCTCCGTTAAAAAGGATAAAGATAAAGCTCTTCGGCGTCGGTCAATCCCTGAGGGATGCGTCATGCATTCGACTTCAATTTTTAACTTCGTTTGAGGTGATTGAATGCATATCTGGCCTTTACAATGACTCGCGGTGGCCTCCCGCTGAACCGAGTCAGTGCTGCTTATCCTCCCAGACAAGTCTCAGACCTGTATGGTTCCAATTTACCGACCCCGGAGGGCTGGATGGCTTGGTGAGCCATGAGCGCGAGATCGAACCAGTGACCTCGTGTGCGACGCAGGGCACACTCTAACCACTGCGCCACATGCGCTCTTCTTCTTTTCCATTATTTGGGAAACAAATGAAAAACCGATCTCATTTGCTTGAACGAGACCAGAAGACTAGAACAGGGCAAGACAAGAAGATTTCCTCTATAATTTCGTGTGCTTTTCGTGCTTCCCGCTAGTTACGCGTGAGGATGAAAGCGCGCGGAGGGTGTGAAAACATAATTTTATTTTGAATGCTACAGCGTTATAAAGAGATCTTTTCAGAAAGTGACTGCGTGTAGCTGTAGCCGAGATTTAAGCTTCCGAATCACTAATAACAGTCCATGAAAACTTCTTTTTCCAGCAAAAGAAATCGGTTTTTCCATTTGCTTCCGGATAACGGAAAAGAAGTGTTTTCGTATATCTAATGTTTCAAGTGATAGTTGCTTTGAGTCCGAGTATCATCAAAAGCACGCTTTTATGCCTTGCAATCATTTTTGAGCCACGCATGGCAGTAGTCTGTCAATGAGGGCTGACTTATAAAGCCCGATACACGTGTTTCGATCTTGCGATCTCGTCAGTCGGGCAGTTACCTTTTCTCGTCTCTTGCTAATCTCTGTGAGTGCTCACGTGTATCGGGCACTATAAGTCGGCCCTGTTTGACAGATCACTGACATGCGTGGCTTAAAGATGATTGCAAGGCATATTGAACTTCGAGCTGTGGTCTCAAGAAAACACTCGAAACGAATGTTATGATATATTGAATATACTAGCCACGAGCAATCGAGTGTACAACACTCTGTGTTTGGTGAGTTTTTCACTGGACATAGAGTGTAAAGCGTTCGTCGTCGCTAACTCTTAGTGTGGGGACTGGAGCAGCCACAGAGATTAGCAAAAGACGAGAAAGGATAACTGCCCGATTGACGAGATCGCAAGATCGAAACCGGCGGCTCTATAAGTCAGCCCTCATTGACAGACCACTGACATGCGTGGCTCAAAAAATGATTGCAAAGCATATTGAAATTTGAGCTGTGGTTTTAAGAAAAAACTCGGAACGAAATTACGCTTTTATGTAGAGTGTTTTCACAAGGAAAAGGCTTTCCATGGCAGTCACGACTACAATCGAACTATAATTCATTGAACAAAGTGCTCCCAGGTGGTACACTGTCTGTCAATCGGCAATTTCCCAGAAGAGAATTAAGCCATCAGTGTCGTATATCCAGAGATTTGTTTATAAGGGTGAGATAGATTCTCGCATTCTGATTTATTCAAAGAATAGTACGAATGTTGTTGATGATGTTGTTGTTCAGGTTGATGGCTTTGAAAGAGTATGAAGAACTGCTTGAACGGCTTCCTCTATCGACTGTTGAATATGCTTTCGCTTATGGATCAGGTGTACTTCCACAAAAAGACGAGAACATGACGGAAAAAATGGTGGATTTTATTTTGAGTACCAGTGATCCGCTCGTCTTTCATACAGAAAATCTCCACATGAATCCATCTCATTATAGCCTTCCTGAGGTATGTCCGTTTTATAAAGTGACATATTTTTTTTCAGTAAATGTTGAATGGCATCTCTTTTGAACCTTTCAGCAGGACAGCGTGCATCGTTTTCGATGCACGGAATGTTATCAATCTTCTTCGTGTGCTATAAACCTTCTTTACTCAAACTTCAATGGTCATTCGAAAGCTCAAATCCTCGGCGATTTTAATGCTATGTCTGTTTTTGGAAAGGCGATCGTATTGCAAGATTGTAACGAGAAGAAGAGGACGTTTTCACCTCTCGGACTTTTCTTCCCACATAAGAACTATGTATGCACAAGATGTATATAAGCTTGTAGAGAAGACCAGTAGATCAGAACAATGCAGAAAATTTGAAGTTCTTTGGGACTAAAGTGTTCCAAAAAGAGGAAATTGCGCGCCGCCTTGCGAAAATTGACAACTGCCGTCCGTAAGGGATTTATTCCAAGTAATGATGTAGAGTGGTGTGCAGAAACTTTTGCGTCAGCTAGGATTCTAACCCATATTCCACTCTATCTGGTGGCCCGTGTTGAACCGTTGACGGTCGGTTGCTGACAGATAGACGCGTTATAACGTAGAAAAAAGAGTGGTTTCAAAACGATGTCGGTAGTGCAACAGTTCAGCACGCGCTCCCGGATCGGGTAAAATGTGGGATCGAATCCCACCTGACCCAAAAACTTTTTGCACACCCCTACGTCATTGGGTATCTTGTAACATTATAGCACTGCTTGAAGCGGTCAGCTAGAGGCGGTCAAATAAATTGTAATCTGTTTGGTCAGTAGTTATAGGGTTAATTTGACATAACAGAAGGTTTTTTTCCTACGTTTCTTTATCTATTATTTTTTCCTTCGTGTAGTGATAGTTTAGCGTTAAAACGGTATTAGATGAAGCTGGTTTCGAGTGTCACTGCTGCTTGTTTTTTTCCAAGCTTTTAGTCTGCTTTTTTTTAGGAATTTCTTAGTTTTCAGGTATATTGGCGCAAAAATCACTTTCAAGATTTCAAACCCGTCTGGGTGCTCGAGTTTATTTCAATACTCATGTGAAAACTGGTGGCCGACAAATGAAGTATGGCGTCGTCGCCACAGAAGACTTGAATCGAGACCTGCTGGACTGGCGATGGCTCTATGTTTCTGGGCGACTTCACAAGCCGGTTTTGAACGTAGGTATTACCAGCTTTGTCAATCTCATAGAGATATATCTTTCCACTTTTTCGTTAGAAGCATTCGTTGATACGAACTGTGTTTTCAGTCGTTTTGAACGTTAGTACTGTTGATATTTTCAATTTTTTTGGTGGTAAGGCCAACAGCTGCAATCAGAAGCAACCTCGAAGAGAATAGACGTAGTGCTCTTCATACTGCCTTGCTGCTGCTCCCTGATACGTTCTCCTTGGAAGAGCTTTACGAAAAAATTGTCTCCTTATCGTATTCTGGCGATTTCAGGATGATTATTGGAGAAGACAGAAACAAAGTGGGTTCCTCAATCTCAAAAGTTTTCTCTTCTTTTGTTCCTAAGTGACGTTGTAAGCGTCTTATGCCCAGTTTTTATCCTCTTAGGTTTCTTTCTGATTTGATATCAAATCAAAAATTTGTCAAAATTTGTTTGGTAGTCTTTTTATGCTTATGTGCATGTTTGAAAGCTGTTTTAGCATTAGATTTATGGCTTCAATCTATCATCTGTCAGTTTCTAGGTGAAAAAAATTGTACATGGTAGCATGGTGGAATTTTCGAATATATATGATCCTTTATTAGCCAATGACTCTAGGCTCGTCGTCCAAAATGAAAGGTGAGTTGGCACATTTGAGACTAGTCGTTCGGGGCAGACTGATTTTAATTCAGGTTTTACAAGACGGTTCTACTTCAGCTATCTATCATCGCTTGAATCTACTACCATCGACAGTACTAAATGGTATCAAAAAGAATTGGAACAAGCGGAACAAGTTACAAAATGACACAGAAGAAGTATGATTTTTATTGTAGAAGGTTCATATCTTTGATATACAACCCTTCCGACACCGCATGACCCTTTTTGGGTCACCTTTCCGCCCGGCGTCTCAGTTTAGTGGAGCCTAGTGTAATGGGTGCGCGACCCGATATAAATTTGATGGTTAGCTGATAGACTTACTCAAATACAATTTTCAATATATATCCTTTCATCATTATTTGAGCCAACTTGTCATGTGGTCTGGTAAAGGCTCTTGTACAGCCCGATACACGTGTTTCGTCCTTACAGACTCATCAGCCGGGCAGAACCCGTCGTCTGTCGATCTTATTATAGTTAGTTCTCTCGGGAGCGTTACACTCCCTATAGAGAGTCATCGACAACGTACGCTTTAGACTCTGTCAAATGAAAACCTTCACCTATAAGGAGTGTAAGGCTCCCGAGAGAACTAACTATAAAAAGATCGACAGACGACGGGTTCTGCCTGGCTGATGAGTCTGTAAGGACGAAACACCTGTATCGGGCTGTACAAGAGCCCTTACCAGACCACATGACAAGTTGGCTTAAATAATGATGAAAGGATATATATTGAAATTTGAGCGTGGTCTAAACAAAGCACTCGAAATGAAGGTATAATTCAAGTACATTATTATTATATTATTATTCCACTCAGTTGAATATTCTAACACATTTGCGATTAGCAGATTTACATATTCGTTAGCACCGTGCACGTCATAGCAGTTTCTCACAACATAAACAAGCACCTCCGCAAAAAAGATTTACGATGTACAATTGCATCGAAAAATATGAATTTCTACGGAATGTGGATATCATTATTGATTGAAGATTGTTCTAATGCTCATTAGGAAGCATCCGCGTTGTTTTTTGATACCGATAGCCTTATTGAAGCTTCTTCAGTCATATTCTGTCCTTGCTGATGAGAAAACTCCTTTAGTCACGATATAAGTTCAAATTTGATTGAGTAGCTACAACATTGTCATTTGAACGCGGCCCGCTAGCTGGTCGACCGCGCCGCGTGCCAAGCTAAAAATCAATGTGGTAGCGAAAGGGTTTAGAAAATATCGTAGTCATCTGGAACCTAGTAGTCTTGTTTGTCGCTACGAGATCCATTTTCAGTGCATAACATTTAAGTGTTTTAACTTATTCACTTTACAAACTGCCAATTCAGGTACTATTTTCGCTAGCACATCGTCACGATGTCTCTACACATGTCTCAAGCGCCATCTCGTCCATTGTTGCTCCTGTTGCACTATCACAATCCCTTAAGAATGCCGCATCAGCAGGATTCTATCGAAGCGTAATCTATAGTATTTCCAAGCTCATAAAAATGACTAGAAGTTTAGCAAGGTAGTACTTTATTCAGAATGTTTTTGATAGCCTTAGGATTGTAATTATATTGAAAAGTCTTGACGACGTTGTAAAACTGCATTGTTACACCTTTCCTATACAGTTAGTTCTGAATCCCTTCTTGAGTTATAAATACAATTAAAGATTTTTATTTCACTATGTTATTGTATTGTCACAATTTTATCCTATAATTACTGAGAATGTCTTTCTATTTCTTCGTAACATCTTCTTTCTTGAGATTCATTTGCGATGCTAATCGTTCACATTCGGACACGTAGTGTTTTATAGTGTCCCACGTATTCTGAAATATGGGAATTGAGTTAGAAAACACGTTTCTCCACACATTTTATAGCTATTAATGATCGCTTGCCTTGTCACATGCTCGTCTATTTGGTGGCATTTTCGGTCCTTTATCGATACTGCAATCCACCGCCGAGCATCTACATTGCTGATGAATTGCGTATTTAGCATTAACCACCAGGGTTTCGAGTAATTCGATAACCTAAAGTGGCTAACAGTAGGGGAAAGGTTATTACCGCTTGTTACGATGGATGTTAGTCCCATGGAAGCGGCTTTTTCCGAAGCTTGGACGATAATGAGATTGAGAACAAGTTGGAGGGCCGTGTGGCGCAGTGCTTAGAAATGTCTTGTGACACATGTGGGCGATGGATCGATTTCCAGTTGAAGGCTCACCAAGCACTCCAACCCTCCAAGATCGCGGAAAGCAGTACGAGACTTATGTGGGGGGATAGTAGCACTGGCTGATACATCGTTAGGCCACCGAGAGTCATTGTAAAGACCAGATTTGCATTCAAGATGGTATCGAATGCATCGCAAAGCGTCAGAGATTACCAGCTAGGAAATCTTTATCCTTCAACTTTTTGAGGGACCGCCTTTGATATTGGACGATTTCGTGCTAGTTGTTGGCGCGGCAGTTGCAGACAGGCACCATCTGCAGATACTAACGACCTGCAGATGCTGCTTGATTGCCTTGCCGCGAGATGCGACGTCCGCGCGGTGTGCTATGCTTCGTAGCACGTGGTCCCCAATGGGTTGAGGAACATAATGTGCATTTGTCTCTTATATGAAGCAGTTCCTGGAACACTAAAACATCAGAGGGTTATCAACTCAAATGCATTAATATTCACTTCTCTTCTATATTCTCGGCCAAATGTTTCGTATCTAAAAGTTACCGGTGGCTTCCGTGGACCCCAAGGGCGTGCCCAACGACTTTGCCCCCTCTAGTGCTCGAGTGGACGCCGATCACGGCTACTTTTCGTTGCGGGTACGCAACTAAGTTTTGGAAAGGATTTGTGTGCTGTCTGCGCCAGCGTACTGATTGCTGTCTGTTGATACTGTCACCACACTCGCACACTTACCATCAAGAACCAGCACTCTATGCCGCGAACGCAGACCCGCACGCGAAAAAACTTGAGCTGCGGGTCCTGCAACGAAAAGTAGCTGTAGTCGGCGTCTCTCGGGGCGGAGGAGGTGGAGTCGTTGGGCACGCCCTTGGGGTCCACGGAAGCCAACCGGTAACTTTTAGATACGAAACATTTGGCCGAGAATATAGAAGAGAAGTGAATATTAATGCATTTGAGTTGAAACCCTCTGATGTTCTAGTGTTCCAGGAACTGCTTCATATAAGAGACAAATGCCACATTATGTTCCTCAACCCATTGGGGACCACGTGCTACGAAGCATAGCACACCGCGCGACGTCGCATCTCGCGGCAAGGCAATCAAGCAGCATCTGCAGGTCGTTAGTATCTGCAGATGGTGCCTGTCTGCAACTGCCGCGCCAACAACTAGCACGAAATCGTCCAATATCAAAGGCGGTCCCTCAAAAAGTTGAAGGATAAAGATTTCCTAGCTGGTAATCTCTGACGCTTTGCGATGCATTCCGATACCATCTTGAATGCAAATCTGGTCTTTACAATGATCCGGTGGCCTAACGATGTATCAGCCAGTGCTACTATCCCCCCACATAAGTCTCGTACTGCTTCCGATCTTGGAGGGTTGGAGTGCTTGGTGAGCCTTCAACTGGAAATCGATCCATCGCCCACATGTGTCACAAGACATTTCTAAGCACTGCGCCACACGGCCCTCAACTTGTTCTCAATCTCATTATCGTCCAAGCTTCGGAAAAAGGCCGCTTCCATGGACTGAACATTCCATCGTAAACAAGCGGTAATGACCTTTCCCATACTGGTTAACCACTTTAGGTTATCGAATACTCGAAACCCTGGTCGTTAATGCTAGATACGCAATTCATCACATGTAGATGCTCGGCGGTGGATTGCAGGTATCGATAAAGGACCGAAAATGCCACCAAATAGACGAGCATGTGACAGGCAAGCGATCATTAATACTATAAAGTGTGGAGAAACGTGTTTTTCTAACTCAATTCCCATATTTTCAGAATACGTGGGGACACTATAAAACACTACGTGTCGAATGTGAACGATTAGCATCGCAAATGAATCTCAAGAAAGAAGATGTTACGAAGAAATAAGACATTCTCAGTAATTATAGGATAAAATTGTGACAATACAATAACATAGTGAAATAAAATCTTTAATTTATTTATAACTCAAGAAGGATTCAGAACTAAACTGTATAGGAAAAGGTGTAACAATGCAGTTTTACAACGTCGTCAAGACTTTCAATATAATTCACAACCTAAGGCATCAAAACATTCTGAATAAAGTACTACCTCGCTAAACTCTAGTCATTTTTATGAGCTGGAAATACTATAGATTACGCTTCGATAGATCCTGCTGATGCGGCATTCTT